>APFE030057114.1:27798-88537 GCA_000404065.3 Pinus taeda
CTTCCAGCCTTTTATAGGCTCCATTACATATAATACCATGGGTAGAATACCATGGGTGCACAATACCATGTGCCCCAAAACCATCACTATTTAACCTCGTCAACTTTTGACTCTATCCTGAGTCAAGTTTACCTAACAACCAAGTCCTTCCATCATGAGGATAAAGAGAAAGGGAGTGTTATAGACATTTTTGGGCACTTCAACCCCAATCATAAATGTCCATAAACTCAGGGATCCTAAGTCCCTAAAATTGTTGCTTCACTTCCTAAAGGAACAAGGTCAGCTGATTACACCATCTCCCAGAAGTTCTCCACTAAAAACCGCTCATAAATGGTCAAAACTGGACCATACTGAAAACCTAATGCAGAGGGTGTGATGCATATCACTTTCCCAGTGTACAAAGTGTGATGCATACTAAATGGCCTCTCTGTAGGGTGCAATGGTTGGGAATGGACAAATGGAAGGGACAAATTGCGAGGTGGAAGATCATGGAATCTTCCAGAAGCTTCCCCTCTACCACTTGCCTCTCTATTTTCGACTAGGGTTGAGTAAGAGATAATCATTCTCCAAGTGAAATCAGGAACTATCAGAGACAAGACACTAATCAAGACCCTAGAAGATGACTCACATCCCTATAATCATCTGTAGATGGATCCCTCATCACAAAGATCCAAGGGCTGGAATCTTGTATCTTGTTGAGAAGTGCTGTTGGTTTTCTGGTGTATACTCATAGTGTTGGGTACTCTAAGCTTTACTTGAGGTGAAGGGCTTTCTAGCTGGAGGATGATGCTGGGTCAGAACATATGGTTGTAATCCTCTTGCTACTTTTCATCTTAATAAAGCTATTCTAGTTTTCCTCCATATTCTTGTGTGCTTGTTTATATATGCATTTGTATGGTTAACACACATATGGTCCTGTGTTATTTATGAATATAGATCTTTGTTCTTTGATAGTAGTATGTTGCTGTGATTCCACAGGTGCTATTTGAAGCTGGGTAGACAAAGAAGAAGCGGCAAAGCTCTATCAGGAACGAGAGGAAATCAAGTGCAAGACTAAGGTTGGTCTCCTTGGTCCCCCTCTTGTCTATTTTCATAAAGGAAAATGAAAGTAGACTTTACTTGTTTGTTTTTAAGATAGCCACCCATCTTAGTGGGAATAACAGCATCCGAGTGGACACTATTCCCGGTAACAAAATGGAGACTCCACTGGGGAGCGACTAGATTGTTTGTTAGCCTATCTATCTTTGTTTCTTTCATAAACTTACAGACAGAGCCTGAAGCCAAGCCAGCTAGCCTTCGAACTGCATTTGTTATACAAATGCAAAGTAGATCAATGCTGCTTCAGTCTATCTCCGGGTTTTGTTTATGAATTAAACAATCGATCTGCAAACAGTCTAATTTCCCTAAGTGGTGGCTCCAGTAACCTCTTTAGATCACCCCTGTGTTTTACATATACTGAACATTGCTTACTCGGCCTAAATCCCTGAACTGAATTGAAAACTGTGAGTGGAAACTTGTTTAAAGTCTCGCACTGGTACCATCGCACCTTGCCTTCAAGGCAGACTGTATGCATCGCACTTCCCGAGTGCAGTAGGTGCGCTGCATACTGGTTTCACTGTGTGACAGGTGCGATGTCAGGGAAGGTTAACTTTACCTTCAGACTGTGGTTTTTTTCTCACTGTTTTCAGTCCTATTTAGGAGTTTTGCTGTTTGTAGTCAGTGTATCTCTGTGAAAACCCCCTTCTCTTGCATTATTCCGCCTCCTTAGTGCAAATAACTGTAAGTGTTTTTATGTATTGTGTGCCATTTTCAATTCTCTTTTGCAAAAAAGTAGCATAGTCGAACTGTCATTTCTGGATCTGAAAGTGTCGTAGCTATCATTTTCAGTTTTAGAAGACAATCCCATTTTTCTTGATAGTCGATCATACAATTACTATTGTATATGATTTGAGTTAGTATTTTTTAAAGTGTTGAAAAGAAATTTTCATTTCGAAATCGCAAAGTGTCTCTCTTACCTTCACTTCATTTTGAAAAGAAATTTGTTGAGTGTTATCACTTTGAAAATAATTCAGATTTGTACTTAGCTTTCTTATCATCATTCATACATTAAGAAAGCTCAAAACAAATACATGCATGTGCATGTGCATTTAGACTGCTTGGTTTGATTTAGGACGGTGCATTTAGCATGTGCTCTGTGCTCTTTGCTGAAAGATTCTCAACTTTCTTTCCTTAGTAGCTAGGATTTTCATTGCCAAAAGAAGATTAAATGTTTGTTTATCATCTTAGGCTGCATTTTATGAATTGTATACACATCACGTGGTGAATCTGAAAGGAAATTTTTTAAGAAAAATCAACTTAAAATAAATTTAATGAATCTAACAACGCTTTGGAACCTAACACACAACATCTAGAGGTCTAGGATAGAGACGTATTTTGGCATCGTAAAACCTGGTAACTTTTGTTTTCATTGTTGGTTGGGTGATTCCTCCACTCTAAGATCGCAAGTGCCAGTACGGACTTGTGCTCCCACATACCATCAAGTATATATTGGGAGACCACAATAGGCTGCATTCTTTATCCTTAGGAAGTCGTGTCTGTCACCCTATCGATCGCAATGCACTGAACACATCATTTGGGATGATTGAATGCCATACCATAAAAAGTATTCTGCAGTTTTGCGATTGGTTTGGTAATCCCCTCTGCCTAGATCTCCAGAGAAGTCCATTTTGATCCTTTTAAGACTCGTTAAAGGAAAAGGTCCTCTGAGCACTTGTCACTTCAGGCTCAATAAAAATTGAAGGCGACTAGAGTCATCTTTTGTTTTTTCTCGACTCTTTAAAATTGAAAAAACAAGTTATGTCAAAGCGTCTAAAATTTATTTTAATCGGAATAACATCACAAATTTCCCCGTTGGTATTTAGGTTGAGAAAATGGAGTCTACCAACCAAGGATTTCCCCTTGGAGGAAATCCTAGTCCCTTCTCCTCTTGGGGAGATGTTGGTGCACCCCATATGGCCACTTTGTCACTTCCAGGGTTGACAATTGGTTTGCCTGTCTGGCTCTTCTCTACGTCTGTCATTCATAATCCTGTAATTCCTGAACAATTAAGTCAGCAACTAGATGACACTAGAGTTGCCTCCCAACCTTCTACTTCGTCTGATTCTCCCTCTCCTCCTTCCTCTTCGCTTGATAAAGCTGATAAAGCTAAAAATCAAGTAACTGAGAAGAAGAAGAAGCATAAAGAGAAAAAGGAAAAGAAGAAAAAGGAACCAAAATTGAAAGGGGGCAACCAAGCGTCATCTAGCGAAAATCCTCACACCGCACTGTCGAAACCTAAATCTCCTTGTGTCATTTGCAATGGAGATCACTTTCACCGAGATTTTCCCTGCATCCCTCGGATCTTAAGGGACTGGTCTCCTCGTTTGCACAATCCAGTGGCATCAACCTTTGACAATCATGTTGAATGCACACCATCAACCAGTGAAAGTGAAGTGCATGGATAGAAAAGGAATCCCATATTTCCTTGTAAGTTGTGTGAAGGAAATTACGCCATCCACCGTTGTCCCTTCCTTGATGAGGCTAAAAGAGTTTTGGATGACCATCCTGTTTCACCACTACGACTTCCTCCTGGATATAAAAAACTCTTGCCAAGTCCTCCACCAGTTGAAAATCCGGCTAGCCCATCATTATGGTCGTCCGAAGCGTCTATCATTGAAAATGAACCCTCTGAATCCATACCAGACGAAAGTCAAAAGGTCGAGATGGCAGTTGACCCGGTCTTGCCTTCAGAGTGCTCATCTTCGAATGATACCGTCACTGAAGAGAAAGAGAATGACACCGTTCAAATTATTTTCATAAACACAGACTCCAATGAACTTGGGGGCAGTCCACCTGTTCCTTTATCGCAGGAAGGAAGTTCATCAGAGTCATATCCGGCCGTCTACTTGGTCCCACCACCAAGCAACCTAGTCGTTTCCTTCGATTGGAATCTACTAGGCAGACCCTGTTTACCAGCTAGTGTACCATTTAGAATCATTGTACAAGCTTACATAATGGTCATGGCTGGTACCATCATTGATGAAGGGGCTTCTGTGAGTATCCTTTCCTCAACTTCTTGGAAAGCGCTTGGTTTGCCATCGCTTTTGCCTGAAATGAGAAATCTGATAGGCTTCGACAAAGGAACCAGTCGACCTTTAGGGATACTTCCAAATGTACCCATTACTTTGAGAAGGAAAACTGTTCACATGAACGTAATGGTAGTTCAAGGACCATTAGATTATAATCTACTCCTTAGACGCGACTATATTTATTTCATGGGAGCCATCGTCTCCTCACTCTTTAGAGTAATGTGTTTTCCGCACGAAGGCAGAATGGTCAAACTCATGGACCAAATGTCATTCCCCAGTTCACACATCGCAAATAGTCAAATGCCATCCCTAAATGGTCTCTTCACACAAGGAATGTCTCATCGATCCCCAGTCCGTTGACATGATGAGCGCGAGTGATTCAGGAGGATGTGACTGAAACCCAGGGGGCATGCACCCTGGTCTGTTTCGATAGGAAAACCTTGGGTATAGAGTGGGTTTCCGCAGAGGATATATGACTAGTCTGACGAACCCGTCCTTACAGGAAAATGGGATTAGGTTGGAATAAGATACCTTTGTTAAGGTTATGCTGATTGGCATGCGGTCGCACCACTCCCCTTTGTCTATTTTGATAGGCATCGCCAAGGAAGCTTTCTTTCTGCTACGCAGACGGAACTTTCATGGTAACCTGGAAATTTTTCGCTATGCCTGGGGGCATGCAAACCTTTCCGCATGCAAGCGAAGAGCGGCTATTTACTTTTTAAATTTGTAGGACCTCTAACCCTTTAAACCTGTAAGGCTAGTCGTTTCCTAACTTGCATAAAGAAAGGATTCGGGGCAAAGCTTGAAAAATGTAAGCCCCTTCAAAATAGCATCTTGAATGAGACATTCTTATCATATGACTGGCAAGCAATGTTATCACAGGGTTCAAGCTCGTTAAAAAATAAACCGCCCATGAGCAGTTTTAGTGCATAGTTCAAGCTTGTTAAAAAATAAACATAATTCATGAGAAAATGTTTCCTCCAACATTTAAGCTCATTAAAAAATGAACTGGTAAATAACCATTGTGAATGCCTTATCGCCAACTTTTGAGCCTTGGTTGTGTTCTCATCATCACCTCCACTCTGTTTTTAGCCGATCATTCAACCCCATATGATTGTTTACCCCTTCGAGGAACATCTGCGAAGAGTTATTCTATTATCCATCCTTGTGACACTGCCGTGATTGGAAAATTCGAAATCTTACCTGAAATCCCGAAACCGTCACTTGTTCCTTGAAAACGAGTCTTCTTTAAGCTCTTTTCAACTAACTCGTAAAATATGAAAGGATTGCCAAGCGATTGGCCTCTCTGGCTCGTTAAAGTCATCGGAAGTGCTATCCCTTCTTTAGATATTAATCTTTTTAAACCGGAGGGATTATTACACAAAACGATCGAGCGCTTGTCTTGTTTGGCTCGTTAAAACTATCGAAAATTCATCCCTTTTGTATTATTTTACGCTTTTTCGAACTTAAGGGATTATATGATGAAAAATAATCGTTGGAGTTTCCTTTCCGTTTCTTTCAAACTATCTAAAATTGAAAGGACCGAGTTATCTTTGTCGTTAAACTCATTAAAACTGAATAGCGACAAACTCATCAAAATGGATGAGAACGAGTTTCACTGTCGCTAGGCTCGCTAAAATATCGCGACAGGTTCGCCTGAAGGGCGGATTATAGAACAAGCATATGTTATCCTCCTCAAGCTTGACAAAAATAAAGAGGTACTGGTCAGAAATGACTGGGGAAAATTGGGAAAGAAACTTGAAAAACTTTATTCGTAGCAAGTCGCTCTTGAACATGACACTTTCCTTCCGCATCCATGCCGGGTTGGGTTGTTCTGTTCACTGGTCATCACCATTGGTTTGTCACACCATCCATCTTTGGGGTTAACACTACCAATTCATCGTCAGTGTCGCCAATATGTTCAAGAGAAGTCACTCAGACAATTCGCCTATATCTCACCCACTGCAATACATTCATGCTACATTCCTTCATGACCGCCACCCTGAACCCTGTATTGTCAAATTGTTTTCACCTCCAAAATCATTTGCTTCATTCCGTGTCATTGATGTGGGATTAATTAAGGCCCTCTTACGACAGGTTGCTTCTTGTCGACATCAGCTCATTATCCAAGAAGTTGACTTAGGAACAACCCTTTCAGTACTTTGAAGCTTACATGCCTCAATGGCAAGTTTCTCACTTTCGGCGACAGGTTTACATCAGTGGCCTTCGACTGAGAGATTTTACGTGGTGTTCGATGCCAAGTCTTTTTTCACACCACATGAATTGTACTGTAGTACCTTTAGGGTCATTATCATTATTGGTGATTCCTCTCACGCCTGTTAACAGCTTACATCTTTGGCTGGTAATCAGGCGATGTCTTTCCATGTTCGAACCCAGAACATTTTTCACATGGATCGACTTGTACTCCGAGTGAAGATTGAACAAGTTTTAAAGACCCCAGATCTAGTTTCATCCATCTAGGCTGTGATATATTCAGGAATATAAAGACATCAAGTGTACATCATTGCCTAACAGATGATCATCCAAATCAAAGGATGATGAGTCCATATCATCAGTCTGTCACACAGACGATTGTCTGTCCTATGTACATGAAAATGAATTTATAAAGCTGAGCATGGGAATGCTCACCTCATCTAGATCATGAAAAAATGTTGTCAAAATAATGATTGTACTGTATCTTATTACAAGTTTCCTCCCAGCTCGGAAAAGCTTCGGATCCTCATAGTAAAGCATTTCACCCGACATCAGAAAGAATAACGACCTCATGCTTTAGGGGGCAACTGTTATAGACGTTTTTGGGCACTTCAACCCCAATCATAAATGTCCATAAACTAAGGGATCCTAAGTCCCTAAAAGTGTTGCTTCACTGCCTAAAGGAACAAGGTCAGCTAATTACATCATCTCCCAGAAGTTCTCCACTGAAAAATGCTCATAAATGGTCAAAACTGGACCATATTGAAAGCCTAGTGCAGAGGGTGCGATGCATATCGCCTTCCAAGTGTACAAGGTGCGATGCATACTGAATTTCTCCTCTGTAGGGTGTGATGGTCGGGAATGGACAAATGGCAGGGACAAAATGCGAGGTGGAAGATCATGGAATCTTCCAGAAGCTTCCCCTCTGACACTTGCGTCTTTGTTTTCGACCAGGGATGAGTAAGAGATCATCATTCTCCAAGTGGAAGCAGGAACTATCAGAGAGAGGACACTAATCAAGATCCCAGTAGATGACTCACCTCCCTATAATCATCTATATATGGATCCCTCATCACAGAGATCTAGAGGCTGGAATTTTGTATCTTATAAAGAAGTGCTGTTGGTTTTCTGGCGTACATTCATAGTGTTGGGTGATCTAAGCTTTGCTTGAGGTGAAGAAGGGCTTTCTAGCTGGAGGATGATGCTGGGTCAGAACATATGGTTGTAATCCTCTTGCTACTTTTCATATTAATAAAGCTATTCTAGTTTTCCTCCATATTCTTGTGTACTTGTTTATATATGCATTTGTATGCGTTAACACACATCTGGTCCTGTGTTATTTATGAATATAGATCTTTGTTCTTCAATAGTAGTATGTTGTTGTGATTCCACAGGTGCTCTTTGAAGCTGGGCAGACAAAGAAGAAGTGACAAAGCTCTATCAGGAAGGAGAGGAAATCAAGCACAAGACTAAGGTTGGTCTCCTTGGTCCCCCTCTTGTCTATTTTCATAAAGGAAAGAGAAAGTAGAATTTACTTGTTTGTTTCTAAGATAGCCACCCATGTTAGTGGGAATAGCAGCATCCAAGTGGACACTATTCCTGGTAACATAGAGGCAGAAGTTCAATTCCTACAACACCACCTACTCCACCAAGACTAAGAAGAGATACACCTCCATCTAAGCTTATACTCCTAGCCATAGACCTCTTGAAGTCCTAAGGTCATAAATTCAATGAAGAGAATCTCCTAATTCATCTATTGAGGCAGTCCTAGAGGAGGAAAATATTGGATCTCCAACAGAAGGAGTAGCCTCTTTCACATCCACAGGGGAACATATTTTAGTTGAAGAATTAAGAATACCTAGTGAGGAAGAAGAAGTAGAACCTATCTTGCACATACCATTAATAGAGGAACTAGAGGAAAAGAAATTAACCTTGCAGGTTGAATCTTATACTGACTCTGAAGAAACAATAATGGTAGACGAAGGAGAGGATGGAGAATTCACACTGTTTGGAGGAAGACGAGGTAGAGGAAATAATGGATAAGGCAGAGGAAATGATGGAGGAGGTAGAGGAAATAGGGAAGTTGATAATTCCTTTGGATTCCCTATAGTTGATGAAAAAACAAATGCCAAAATGAAAAATATCTCATCTTTTGTCCTCCCAAACTTTCATGGATTAAAAAGTGAAGACCCTGAAATCTTCTTATTCAAATTTGAAGTCTTGTACATAACTTATGATTATTTACAAGACTCTCAAAAACTCAAATTGTTCCTTCAACATTGAAAGGAGCTACTTTAAAGTGGTTCATGGGGTTGGTCACTCAGTCCATTAGAACATGGAATGCCATGAAGAGAGTGTTTTTGGATAGGTATTTTGATTATTTCATGCCAATCAATCACAAGGACGAAGTGTTCAAGATGATGTAAAGAGAGGATGAACATTTAGAGGATTTAATTGAGAGATTCAATTATAACTTAAAAAGAGCAAAGATGGATAATTTAGATGAATATACCTTAAAATCTCTTCTACTAAAATCCATTAGGGATGAGTGAATAGGTATCCTTAACATTATGGGGAAGGGAGATATCTCTCAACTCCCATTAAGTGACATAGGAGAATTATGTGTTCATCTCTCAAGAGAAAAATCCAAAACCGGGAAAGGTCCAAGAGATCCTTCTCTTGTTAGGGTGAATAAATCTACAACTGAATCAATAAGTAGGATAGAAATTGGAAACACGCTTGATGAATCTAAAAAAGATATTCTAGGGAGCCTTAGTGAACAGATAGACACTCTTAAGTTACAAAACAAGCAAAAAAGTGAAACTAATGCTCTGGTTATTTTCTATCCCAAATGCAGAAAGAAGAATGCCATTTAGATGCAAACGTTATAGAGACTTGTGTGATTTTTTTAGAGAATCATGAGACCAAAAATTGTCCTTCAATCCCTAGTATTAAGGCTATTTTTCAAGAAGAAACAATTTCAAATCCAACTGAGTCTCTTTGCTTTCTCTCTAGAAGACCTTGGCAAGGGCAGCAAAATCAGGGTTTTAACAACCAAATGTATATGAAGCTCCCTCCAAATTGGAATTCTTGGCAAAAACCTTGGCCTCAATCTCAGTCTCAAACTCAACTTTGGGCTCAAGGAATATAGAATCCTTATGGAAGATTCTCTCCATACTATCAATATCCTCCATCGTATCCAAACTATCCTCCCCAACAAATTCCTCAACAAAATCAACAACCTCAACTTCAAAACTAGAACCCTCAACTTTCACTACCATTTCCACAAAGACCAAATCAGTGACCTACCCAACCATTACCTAACCCCAACAATAAAAATAATCAGAATACCTACATGGTAGAAGGAAAACAATTTATGATCACTCCATTAGATCTCAATGATGTCCAATTGAGATCTGGTAGGGTATTAGAAAAGAAAAAACCTTCAATGCTTATTCAAGAACAAGACAATTCTGAGGAAGATTCTCTGCACCAAAATAAAAGTTTTGGAGGAACATCTCCTTGAAACTAGAAGACTGAAAATGAAAAATAGAAAGAACCAATAAACTCAACTCCTATCATAGGGCAACAACTAGTATCTACTTCAACACCTCCTTTTCCAGAAAGATTAGAAGTTGATAGAGGGGTAGAAAAGCATATTATGTTGCCTAATTATGATTTTCTAGATGAATTGAAAAATGTCTGTATCAAAATCCCTTGTTACAAGCCATTAAGGAGATTCCAATTCTAACTAAAACAATAAAAGAGTTAAGCATGAAGAAACCAGGAAGAAAAACAAAAGAAGTAAAAAGAATCTACCTAGCAGGAAAAATAACAGACATAATGATGTGAAAAATTGCCATACAAAAATATGTAGATCTAGGAAGTCCAGTTATAAAAACACATATCAATGGAGTTGAAATTCCAAATACACTGATTGACTTAGGAGCAACAATAAACATCATGAGCAAACAAACCATGGAACAATTCAAACTTCCCAATCTTCTTTATACACCTACATTACTACAATTGGCAGATAGATTTGTAATCAAACTAGATGGTGTGCTAGAAGACATTTTAGTGTCCTTAGACTCTTGGGAGTACCCTGTTGATTTTATGATTCTAACCCCAAAGAGAAATCTACGAGGACATCCACTTATACTAAGAAGACCTTGGCTAGCCATAGCTGATGCATTCATTAGCTGTACATCTGATGATATGTATATCTCTGATGGTAATTCAACTAAAAAATTCACTTTATAGCCTCCAACAAAAACAATCACAGAGATAGATGACAAAGAATGGATTGATGATGAAAATCATGTTCATCCTCTCTTTACTATTTCAACCATTAGTGAAGATAGTCAAATATTGAATACAATGGAAAATATTGAATCATCTCTAGAATATGAACATGATTAGTTTCAAGAAAGATCTAATATTGAATATTTGTCATCTAGGCATATGTCTCTTTACTCCATGGAATAATTTGGTAGCTTTACAATTGAAATATTTCCAGGGAAAACATTAAACATAAACAATAACTTGGAAAAATTACAAAAAGAAAAGCTAATCAAAACTTTACAATAACATTCTTCTGCATATGCATGGGAATACACTGACATGAAAGGACTTTGTCCTAGGACTTGTATACATCACATCTACATTGAGGAAAATTTTAAACCTATAAGACAACCTCAAAGAAGGATGAATCCAAATCTTAGGGAAATTTTGAAAGAAGAGTTGCAAAAATTGTTGAATATCAATTTCATCTACCCAATTTCAGATAGCCAGTGGGTTTCCCCTCTAATGATTATGCCTAAAGAGAATGGTAAATAGAGGGTATGTATTGATTATCAAGAATTGAATAAAGCTACCCTGAAATATCATTTTCCTTTTCCCTTTATAGATCAAGTGTTAGATACATTAGTAGGTAAGAATTACTTCTCACTCTTGGATGATTTTAGTGGTTACAATCAGATTCAAGTAGCACCTGAAGATCAAGATAAAACCACATTCACCTACCCATGGTGAACTTATGCCTACCATGTACTCCCTTTTGGATTATGCAATGCACCTGCAACATTTCAAAGAGCAGTACTAGGAATTTTTTCTGATTTAATACATGATTGTGTAGAGGTATATATGGATGACTTTACAGTTTATGGGAATACATTTGAGGAAGCATTAGAAAATTTGGAAAAAGTTCTTAAAAGATGCAAGGAAGCAAACCTTTCACTAAGCCATGAAAAATGTTTTATGATGTTTATAGAAGGGATTGTTTTAGGACATCACATTTCAAGAGATGGAATTAAAGTTGATAAATCTAAAGTTGAAGTCATATCTAAGTTACCAATTCCAAGTTTTCAAAAGGATGTTAGAAGTTTTATAGGATTCACAGGGTATTATAGAAGATGGAAAATTTCACTAAACTAGCATCACCACTCTTCAAATTGCTCACCAAAGATTGTGAGTTCAAATGGAATCCTGATTGCCAGTTGGCATTTGAGACCTTGAAAGAAAAAAATTCTGAGGCACCCATCCTAAGAGGTCCAAATTGGAAACTACCTTTTCATATTTCAACAGATGCTTCAGATATAGCTTTGGGAGCTATATTAGGACAAAAAGATTTGATCCCTTATGCCATCTACTACACAAGCAAGAATTTGACTCCCACTGAGTTAAGTTACACTGTAATTGAAAAGGAATTCTTAGCTGTTGTTCATGCTATCAACAAGTTCAGACATTATATAATAGGCCATGAAATCTTTTTTCATACAGATCACTCTGCAATTAGATACTTAATGAATAAAAAAATTGCTAATGGCAGAGTTACAAGATGGTTATTACTCCTGCAAGAGTTTAACACCACTGTGTTAGATAGACCTGGAAAACAAAACACAGTCGCTGATTTCTTGTCAAGAATTCAAAATTTCAAGGATAACACTCCAGTTGAAGATAAATTTCCTGATGACTATCTTTTTGTAGTAACTACTCAAACTCCTTGGTTTGCAGATATTGCTAATTATTTAGTCACAGGAAAATTACCTTCACATCTGTTTCCTAAGGAGAAAATAAAAATCATTCAAGCAAGTGCAAATTAATCATGGATTACTAATGAATTGTATAAAACAGGTCCAGATCTCATGATAAGAAGATGTGCTCGAGAAGATGAAATGCCTGAAATTCTTAAGGCATGCCATGATGAACCTTCTGGTGGACACTTTGCTAACAAAAGGGAAGGCTACAACATCCTTCATTTAGGATATTATTGGCCCTCCATCTTCAGAGATGCCAAAGAGTATGTCAAAAGGTGTGACAACTGTCAAAGGGTAGGGAAACCTACTCCTTTAGATGAAATGCCACTACAAACTCAGGTACTCATTGAACCTTTTGAAGAATGGGCCTTGGATTTCATTGGACTAATCAATCCTCCATCTAAAAAAATGAAGTATATTTTGGTATGCACCGATTATGTGATCAGGAGTTGTAGAGTTAATGCATATCAAGCCACCTGTAGCTATTTAGAAGTCTAACAGTCTCATTGCAATTCGAACGAAGCCATTTGTAGCATGTCTTTCTATAAAAATTCATGATAAGATTCAGATTAAGCCACCTGTAACAAGATTTTCTCTTAAACAATTATGTTGTTCTTCTATAAATATCAGTTAAATGAGACTGAGAAGCAGTTAGAAGTTAAGGAAGGATTACAGGCTTTTTGTTACAAAACTCTGTTAAGATCTTGTTTGATTGATGATACAAACTCTGTTTTGCCAATTGTGGTTTAAAAGTGCATCTTTAGTTAGTTTTTATCCAGCCACATCAGTTGTAGAGGGCCCCTACAATGAAGGAGGTTTTTACTTGTTGTTTTCATTTTAATTTCTACTACTTTGTTTTCTGCAAGTCCATTTTCTATAGTTTTGCTTCGTTTCAGTTTCGTAACCAGTAGTGTAAGGGTAAAAATCACAGCTGTGCAAGTATTATTCTTCTGAGATATTATATGAGAAATGACTGAATGAAAAATGAAAACATGAGAATACACAGTTTTTTTCGCTTCTTACTGTTTTTGATTACTCATTTTAGCATAGAAATGTCAATGAGTTGTATTAATAGATGTTCTCAAAACCATTTTGAAATGATGACAATTCTAACTTAATTGGTTGAATATATAATGCATACAGTGGTTGAGTTTACTTAGCATATTGTTAGTTTTACAAATTGTCATCTTTTCCTTTATGTTTTTAGGTCATTACTTAGTTGCATCACTTGACATTCCAAAAGATCATTTCAAGGAAATTGATTCTATCATGTTCCAAAATTGAATGGTTGAATGGCTAATGAGTGCAATTATTGAATTTCCCTTTGCATCAGTATTACTTTTGGTTTTAAGAATTAGATCCATGGATTAGAAATAAATGGTAGGTTAGGACTAATTGGTAGATTAGAACCAAATGGTAGATTAGGACTAACTAGCAGATTAGGACTAAAAGATAGATTAAGACTAAATGATAGATGAGCAACATACTCTGTTTTTCTGATTAGGCCCTAACTAGTCAAAAATGGGTCTTGTCCATTTCTTTAGGAGATTAGACTAACTTAGGAACCTATCCTTTCCTTGAAAACTCATTAGATCCCCGTAAATTTCTCATAGACTATATATTCTTAGACACCAGAGAACAGAAAACCCCAAAACAAAGATAAAAATACAAAACAATGAAGTAAGAGAAAAGTTAACTAAGCACATATAGTGCATCACACTTCATAAGTCTAAAAACCTTGATTAATTAATGCAAGCAATTTAGGATACTAAATTGACTAAACAGGTACCATAACTTTTCCACTGTTATACACAACAAATTTGCTTATAATCCTAAAACTATTTACTGCTGCAAGAGAAAAATCATGTCAACTCCAAAAGATAAGAAGAACAAGGGAGGTGCCATTGTTTGATTTGAGCCACAATATGTCACTATAATCAATGCAGATCCGATTTTGAGCAGGTGGGGTGTATGAGGTTTTGTGAAAAGCTTTAGGGGTATCATTTATAATTGACTAAGGAGTTTGCTAAGGGTCTTTGAAGGTCTGTAAGTGTGAGACTAATTCAAGAGTTATAAACCATAAAATAGACATTTCAAACCTACCCATTTGATTCATTTTTCTAGAGGAGGTGTGCAACCATACAAAGCATGGAGGGCTACTTGGACTTGCTACAAATTTGCTGCGAAACTCACTATTTTTGTCATAATTTTAAAAATATGTTTCATGACCCAATGGAGTTGAATTTTGGAAAACCAAAAGAGTTTTTTCCAAGCATGGGTCAAAGAGAAAAAAAATCCTTCAGTTTCTTCATAGGTGTTATAGATCAGAAAATTATAAGGAATATTTAGAGCTTATGTTTCAGGTTTTGTCATTTCTTGTTTTAGTTATGATATTTAGGTGCAGATTGTGAAGTGTTGGAGAAGAAGTTTTGCAAAATGAGATAGGTTTATCTCAAGGATGCTCTAATATACAAAAAAAATAATTTTTTTAGAAAATAGGTGAGGATTAAGGAGATATGAGCTGTTTTTTTACCCTTAGTTTTCTAGAAATTCAATCCCTTTTTCATAGTAGACTTGCTGCAAATTTGTTGTACTTTTTATATAATCTTTGGTACTGGTGGAATAGCAAATTTTTTGAAGTTTGATTGTCATGAGTGAAAGTTACGTGAAGGTTCCAACATTCAAATTTATTCTTTCAACACTTTATATTAGGAAAAAGTCACCATATGTTCAGATTTTTGAAGGTGTTGCGAAAGGAGACATTCTTGATGCGAAAGTGGGGGATAATCCAAAAGGAGGTTTGAAAGCACTTTGAATATTATCTAAGAGGTTCAATACCATAAAATAGGTATTTTAAGCAAACCCATTTTCTCCATTTCAATAGAGGAAGGCTGCAACCATACAAAACATGGAGGGCTACTTCAATTTGCTGCAAAGTTGGCTAATGCGCTGCAAGTTTGGAAAGCCAACACTATTTCATTTCAAATTTCAAATTTTTGGCTTCTATAAGTAGTTTTGATCATGTGGATAGGTGGCATAATTTCTTAGGAGGTTTATTTAATGTTTATTTTCAAATATTCCATATTGGTGATGTTTTAGGCTTAGATTGGTTGTAAGGAAAACCACTCCTATTTTTCAATATATGGACTAAAACTTTGATGTATCTAGTTAGAAGTTTGTTTTGGTCAATAATTTCGACCACTTAGAGTGGGATATGCAACCTCATGATGTATATAGAGATGAAAAACATGGTAATGGGTTTTGTTGGTTATATTAGAGAAGAACAAACTTTTTGTGCAGTGTATTTCCGGAAAACTTTGCGAGTGAATGAATGAAAGTTAGAAGGTGATTTGCAGGGATTCCTGTTTCAGAATCTTGATGGTTTTTTCTCCTGATATTGTAAGTTGTATCATGTTTTTAATTTTTTTAAATGTATAACTTATTTCTTGGAAAAACGATATGTTAATTCAAAATTCATTTTTCATGGTGCTCTAATTTAGTTTTCCAAGTTATCACTATTTTCATCTTAAAGCAACAATTTAGAATTCATCTATGGTATTGATTCTCTATGTGTTAACTTTCACCTTTCTACACTCACCCTCTACAATAATTTAACATAAATTCCACCACCAAGGCTACCTACCTTGCCCCTATTGAGAAACCCTTCCTCTTTTCATTATAATATTAGACAAAAAAATGATTTGGCATAACTCCATGCCCAATGGATATGTATCTTTTCTCATCAACAAACTTTTGAAAATTAGACCTCATTGACCATCATACCTAGCCTAATATCAGATCATTTGAAGCAAAAAAAGTGAGAGATCCATCCAAGGTCATAAGGGATAGATTCTCACTTAAAAGTGGTTTGTGGTTACCTATGGAATTTCTCTTCTCATCCTAGGGAAATTTATGGAGTGTTAACACCCTCTTCATAGGACACCATCATAATTTTCCACTTATATTTTTATTTTCCCCAATACATATTGGATTTTTGTTTGAAAAACTTCCTCCTCTACCAACTTGGCCTCTAATTGAGTGTTTACCTCTTGTAACTTAGGTTTGTCCTCCTCTGTTTGGATGATTTTTTCCTAGACATAGGTTTTATAACTATACACTTCTCCTTGAGCACACTCCCATGTCATAAATATTGGTTCATATTCATTCCTTGTGTCACCATGGAGCCCTATTGTGAGAGCAAGGAAATCCTACCCCTCAAAAAATTGTTTAGACTTCAACATTGCCTCTATAGTTTTAATCTTGCGTTGTAGCTCCTTATTGTTATTTTTTAATATTTTATTTCTTCTAATGATAATATGAATGAAAATATATAAAGAAAAGTGCACCTACAAGATTATACTCCCTTTTAAACTTGTATATTTTTCTTAGGCCTTGTGTGCCAACATTGGTTTATTACGTTGTAACTCTGTGCTATGTTTTTTCTCCTATTTCTGGTATTGCAACCTCTCCTTCCACTTTCTACTTCTGATTATATCCATGTGTAATAGACAATTATTTTAAGTATCGATATGTTGATTCTTATGTAGCAATAGGAGTTTTCATCTCTTCTTGCATTATCCTCACTGGTCCTTGTGTTTTATTACGGATCTCCATATCTTCCTCCATTACCCTTGTTGGTTCTTGTGTGTTAGTAGGAGTTCCCATATCTTCCACTACCCTGCTAGTTCTTGTGTTTCATAAGGGGTTTCCACTTTTTCTTCCGTCATCCCTAATATTATTATGTGTTAGCAAGGATATCTTTTGGTTGTTCTTCTACCTTTTCTTCCCTTATCCCTACTAGTTCTTATGTCTCAACATGGACTCTTTTCCCCTCTTTTTTTCTCTTCCTCCTATATTTTTCTTACCTTAGGCTAGGTTAATTCCTTCATTTTCTAATACCTCATCCTCTTCCTCTTGGTATGGCCATATGTGAAAATCTCTTAGTCACGTGTCAAATTATTTTAGATGGAGAAAATTCCTAATGATGTTAAGGTTACTTTCATGATTGTCTCTAGTCTCTTCTCCTAATTGTTGTGATTCTATTGGTGCCTCACATTTTCATGGATGCTTCAAGTGTTGCAAAAAATACCCCTACAATCGATGCTTCAAGTGTTGAAGTATCTACCCCTACCATCGGGTGTTGCAACACCAACTTCTTCTATTGCCATAGGAGGTGCTTGTATGAGGGTTGGATCCATCTCTAGTATCCTCATCGGGTCATTCCATGTGTGGCCCGATGGACAAAATATCACACTAAGGTGAGGGGTGAATCATTGTGGCATCAATTTTACCATTTCAAAATTTCATTAATGAACAACTCTATAACAATGAATCATAAAAATTTCCAACATATTAATAGAGAGAAAAATGCATCATGAAGCTACCATCACATCAACAATACATCAAGAATCCATCGCATCAACACAAGGACACACAATATTTTACAAAAACCAGTTTGGGTGGAAACTAAAATTTTTTCTTATTCTTCTTCAATTCATTACATAGATTTTCAGGCACCGACCTATTGGAGGCACCCACACAAAATAAACAAGTTGCTACTTGTGGTAGGCTACAACCTAATTGAGGCACAAGCCTTGAAAATGTGCAAGCGATAACTCATTGTAGGTTACAAATTGATTGAGGCACCAACCATAATGACGAGAAAGCTTTGACTTGCACTAGGCTCCAACCTTATTGAGGCACCAACCTTAGTGGGGGAACCCACCTCCTTAAACTTCTTGTGGACCTATTTTCAAAATATTTCAAACTAGATCCACCTAATCATCAATTAATAAAATATTTAATCTAAATTAAATGTTGCTACCATACTTCTATAAATGCCTTGACATACCCTATCAAAAATATTCTTCAACCTTCTCATAAATATGGTCACAAAGTCCTTCTTGGAACCTATTTTTTCCATAAACCCAAAACCGAATGCAGCTTTCTCATAAGATACCAAAAAATATAACAAATATTTTGATCATTAAACATACAACATCAAGAATTTTGATGCCCCTAGGATTGTTCAATACTGAATCATGATTGCCATGCTTCTTTTGGAATTCAAGTTGAACTTAAAATGAGCCTTGAAACTCCCCAAAACCATATAACCATTTATTAACTTAATTATTCTATGAAATTTCATTTTTAGGGCACACTCGATAGAATGGCCCTTTTTGGTGTTTGTGCTACAAAATGTAAATTGTTGGATCCTTTAATTATTCAACAAAATGAGCATTATGGAAAAAATAAAAACTAATATGACCTAACAACCACTAGGCTCTAACTTGGGTCTTGATGCACACAATACAACCCATGATCAACTCCGTTGTGTTATGTGACTCGTAACAACATCCTTAATATTTATTATTATTATTATGAATGTTTAGATCATGGCGGGAATGATTACCCATCACTCCAATTTAGTATTGACCAACCATAAAACAAATTCATGTGACTCAACTTATGGTATTCAATGTGTCAATCCATGTTACTCCAACATCATATTGGCCAACCACATAATGCCCAATTAGTGAATAGGGTGTGTATGTGACTCAACGTATGTTATTCAATGTGTGAATCCATGTGTACACAAAATGGGTTTCCTTGGCCTTGGTCTATCTAATAAATGCATCACTTGTAATCATTCCATAGTATACAAACCTTGTTAATGTCAAAATTAAACCATAAAACCTATGCTATATTATTCATTTTCCTCCACTAAGAAAATGGACTTTGATATATAAAACCTTTGCTATCGACATTAAAACTTGACTTAAACCTTCGTTAAGATAAGGGACTCTGATAGCCATTCAACACTAGTCAAAATTACCTTTGTTATTGACCTATACTACATAGAGAGGTATTGTTCCATCACCATCCTGGTTAGATAGAAATCCACCACTATATTTGGCACTCAAACTTTGTTTATGGAAAAACTAGTGACCTCTATTTGTTGAACCTTGATCCACACTCCACATATTACCACACTTATTCCAAAATGCCAAGATTTTCAACGTTAGCCACTTCCTCCACTTTTCCATCATACCATTTTCGCAACTAATGAAACGAAAGTAATAATACCAAAAGATATCTCAAAACAAGTCATTTTCTTGAGAGCATTGAAATTGAAACCAAACCATAGAAACAAACTAAAACTTGTCAAAGTAACCACAAAACTCAGACTTGGAATTAAATCACATTAACGAGTGTTGTTTTCTCACCTATGAATACCAAAAGGCATCTTCTCAACCAACAAATAGAGAAGGATACATAGCTTGCATCTGATTATTCATCTCTCATGTAACTTCATCAAAACCAAAGTGCTTCTGCTGCACCTTAACTTGCTCAATTGCTTGATTCTAGAGCATGATCATATTTCACTACAAAATGCACTAAGGTTTTGGATGGAATTATCCTTCTCACTCCACCTACAATAAAAACCAATCAATAACATGATCAACATATTTCACATATCTTTTAAGAAATTACACGTGGGAAAAATCATGGACTTTCACTATCAAAGGTAGTGTAAGTTGGTGGGCTACTTATCTAGTCCTCTCAAGAATATTGGAAGGTCCACAATGCCAAGGTACAAACTTGGCACATGATCCAATCCTTAAGGAGCTCTTCTGCCTATCCTCTACTACCTTTATATTTTTCTTGATTACGTGCATTTCCTATTCCATCTCTACCAACATGTTTGGTCTGATCAATACCTTATTCACTGGATCACTCCAACTGATAGGAGTATTACAACTCTACCCATAAAGTGCCTCAAATGGACTCATCATCAAATATTCTTGATACCCATTGTTATATGCAAACTTCACCAGTGGAAGGTACTCCCCGCTTTCGATGTTGATGCATAATGTGCATCCTTAACATGTCCTCCAAAATCCTGTTGACCCTATCTACCTATCCATATATTTGTGTATGATAAGATGTACTAAAGGCCAATTCTATACTTAAACCTCCATATAACTCTTTTGAAAACCTAGAAGTGAATGTGGCATCCTTGTCTGCTACAATCTTCTTTGAAACACCGTGCAACCTTACTATGTCTCTGATGAAGAATCATGTTACCTCAATAGATAAATTTGTAGACTTCACTGGAATGAAATGCACTACCTTTTTCAACATATCAACCAAAACCATAATAGAGTCATGCTATCTAGATGTCCTCAGAAAACCTATAATAAAGTCCATGGAAATTATCTCCCATTTCCACTCTGGAATTGGAATGGACTGTAGTAATCCACTTGGATGCCTACACTCCGATTTTACATGTTGAAAATCTAAACATCTAGTGAAAAACTCTACCACTTCCTTCTTCATATTCGACCAATAGTCGAACTTCTTCACAGTTGCTAATGTCTTCTGATATCCCGGCTAATCTGAATACAACTTGACAAGAGATTTCCTCAAGATGCACTACTTGAGTTCAATGTTCTGGAACATAGATCCTTTCCATAAATCTAACCAAACCATCCGCTGTGAGATTATAGTCGACATCTTGACAACTTGTACCCTCGTATTGTAACCTGTTCTTAAGCTCCCTATACTTTCCATTCTTATTTCCTTCTTGTAAGATCTGATCTTGTAAATTTTTTCCATATGAACTCATAGCTTCTATGTGATTTACTTGTACCCCTATTCTAAGAGCATCTACAAACCTGTTCTCTTTAACCTTGATGTACCTAATCTCAAAGTCAAACTCACTCATCGTTGATGAGACAAATATCTCAACCCACTGCGATCACTCATCAGAATGAACCTCATACCAAGAAGATAGTGCCTCCACATATTTAGTGCATGGATGATCACTACCAACTCAAGATCATGTATCACATAGTTCTTCTCATTCTCATTCAGTTTCCTTGACTCATATCATACTACTTGTCCTTCCTGCATCAAAACACCACAAATTCCTCTCTTGCAAGCATTTGTGCACACCGCGAACTCTTTATCTGGATATGCAATCTTTAGAACTAGAGCATTTTTCAACAAATACTTCAACTTCATAAAACTTTTTGCACATTCCTATGCCCATTCAAATTTCTATCCTTTCCTATGCAATGAGCTAATAAGATAGGAAATATGTGAGAAGTTCTTGATGAACCTCATGTAATAACCTATTAACCCTATAAATGATCAGACCTCATCCACATTCCTAAGAGCTACCCATTCCATAATAGCTCTTATCTTTTTTAGATCCACTGCTATGCCTTCCTTGGAGACAACATGTCCCAAGAAATGTACCTCTGTCTGAAATAAACTACATTTGATAAGATTTACATACAACTGATGCTCTCTTAGCAATATTAACACTGCTGCTAAGTGTTCAACATGCTCTTCCTCATTCTTAAAATATATCGATATATCATCAATGAATACAATAAAAAACTTGTCCATATTAGGACACAACACACTATTCATCAAGCACATAAAAGTATCTAAAGCATTAGTTAAACCAAAAGGCACTACAACAAACTCATAATGCCCATACTTGGTCTGAAAAGTAGTCTTGTAAATGTCCTCTTGTTTGATGCATAACTGATGGTATATTGATCTCAAATCAATCTTCGAGAACACCACCACTCCCTTTAACTGGTCAAACAAGTCATCTATCCCCGATAAAGGATACTTGTTCCTAATCATCACCTTGTTCAACTGCCTGTAATCAATGATTAACCTGAGAGTGCCATCCTTCTTCTTCATGAACAACACTAGTGTAGCCCAAGGTGACACAATTTGATTAATGTATCCTTTGTCTAGCATTTCCTTCAAAGTCAACTTCAATTCCACTAGCTCTGGAGTGCTCATCCTATAAGGTGCCGTTGATGTTGGTGCTGCTCTTGGTACCAACTCAATAGAAAATTTCACTTCCTTGTGAGTCGGTAACCCTAAAATCTCTGCTGGGAACACATCCTGAAACTGGTGTAAAACTAGATACCTCTTGAAGACCTCCACATCCTCAACATCCTTACCTTTGTCACTGGAAATATGCAATACAAATAATAAGCCTACATAGTTGTAACCATTCTAACTAATGTTGGCTTCTTCTCACCCTGTAAGACTTTCTGTTCTCCATTTTCATCCAAGCATTCAATAACATTTTCATAAAAATACACCTTAGTCTTGTGAAGGTACAACTAATCCATGCCCAAAAGCATACTAAATGATCCCAAAAAAAGTACATTGAGATGTGTCGATTTATGCATACCATTCAACTAAAATGCACAAGGCCTTTCCTAATGATGAAGCCTTTTCTTAGTACCTATAGCCAACTACAATGACCAAGATTTTGCATGCACTTCTTTATTCAAACCACACTTATCCACCAGGTTAAGATTAACATAACTATAATTAGATCCAAGGTCAATCAAAATAGAAACAACTTGATCACAAAGATTACTTTCCATCTCCATAACAGATGCCTGATGATCCACATAACTATTATCCAATGCTACATAAATCCGAGTAATACACTTTCTAACATCGCCCAATGCCTGTTCCTCCTGAGCACTATAAATCTACGGTATGCCACCCTGATACTATGGAAAATATCTCCTGCAATGATCTTTTGCCATAAGTCCAACAAAGTAAAGGCTCCCCACCATCACCCTTGTTATTCTCCTTAGACTGAAATCCATGTTGTCTATCAAATGCATTGAACTTCTTATGCAGTGTTGCATTCTCTTTGTTACTTATTTCCTACTTTCTTCCACAATTTTTGTCCCTTTTTTCTTTAGTCTTGTCATTACCTTTCCAATCATGTGTATATTCAAACCTGTGCTTTTATTTTTCACAAAAATGTTTCAACTTTTTGATGGCTTCCTCCAGTGATCTAGGCTCATCAAACTCAATCCTGTCTTTGAACACTACGAGAAACCCATGGATGAATCTCTGAATTTTCACTTTCTACTCCTTAAGACAAGGGACATACCTCAAAAACACTAAGAATTAGCTAGTATACTCCTCATCGGTCATAAATCCATGTTCAACTCATAGAACTCCTTCACATTATCATCATAATATCATTTAGATAGATACTTCTTCCCGAAAAGTCTTTTAAACTCCCTCCAAGTCAAATCCCCTTCCCGAATGCCTCTGAAATTCTTCATGTCTTCCGACCAAATGTATGCTTTACCTTTAAGATTGAAGGTAGCTATTCTCGCTTTCATGTTCTCTAAATAGTCATGCAATCATAATAACTTATTCATCCCAAGCAACCACACTTCATTTCCCCATCAAACATAAGAGGTTTTTCTTTCTTAAACTCTTTTGGAAAATACTGCTTCTCACTCCTATATGGATGGCGATGGTGCTAACCATATTTTCTCTCTGAAATAGAGCTAGGATAGAACCAATGATCACTGCCTCTTCAGTCAGGTGTACCCAGAAGTCTGCCATCTCTAAATGTATCCTCTCTATCCAACTAGTGTCTTGATCGAGACCTGTTGCCATATGTTCCATTTGTCATTTCCTCCTATCCATGACTGATCTTAAGTGGTCCCTATCTCTTCAAATTTGATAGCCTCTGAATAATGACTACATTAACCCCTCCTTGTTTCTCCTATTCCCTAACAATTCTCTCATGTGACTGAATGATCCTATCATTATCCGCTTTGCAACTCCTTATTTCTACCTTCAAACTTCTCAATGTGTCTGCTATGTGAGGGGATTACTCATCGCCATGTTGCTCATATGATCTGTTGGGTTAGGCACAAGAACCATAATCCACCATTTCTATAGTCATATTGATCTTCTTCCTGTAAACATACTATGTCAGATAAACCAAATATAAATAAAATCAAACATACCTCAATGAAGTTTGGGGAGGCTATCTCATCTGCAATATCAATCCAGATTAGCACGATACATGTATATATACATAACCATATCAATATACTGACATCATGCATGACAACACCAATTGCATACCATAACCTCATGCATGACAATCCTAACTATATCAATACATGCATAAAAACCATATAGACACTGCCATTCTTAACAAATGCATAGACACCTAACATGAATGCATGCAAAATACATACCAATCATATTATACATGATGACACAACTGAAACAATACCCATCACCATGCATACATAACAAGAACATATACAACCTACATGCATGCATGATAACCACATTCTTCCCATCTAGTCTAAGGGTTGAACCATGCTATGATACCACTCTGTAGTACCCTCCTCCCACACTTACCCAAGGTTACCGGTCACCCGAGGTAAATATGTGATGACGAGTTACTATGATATGAATCAGCCTCCTACATCACCTTAAGAAAGTGGAATTGACACAACCAAAACCTTATTGACTTCCCTAAGCTGTTATAGGAACCCCAAGGGATAAACCACCCTTCCAGGTGCCCAAGCGCTAATTGAAGCCTCTTTTTCAATGTCCTAGACTCTGAGACATTGGTACATGACTATAGGAATTTGACTGTAACCCTCCAATTGCATGTATAATCATACAAGAGAGAGATTGCAATCTTTTTCAACCAGTTATATGCCTACAACCATGAGAGCTGAGGCACTTTTTCAGGGCTAGTCCCAAGACCACTACCCAAAACTTATTGAAAATTTCCAGAACAATGACTGACACTAGGAAAAAGCCCTAAATACAAAACTTAGAGAAGAACTTGATATAACTAGGCCTAACCATGAAAAACATTTCGTCGAACACATCACGAAAATGTAATGTACACACACATCTGAACATAGGGGTCTCATACTTATTTGAGAATCATTAAGAAGGTTTAATTCCCTCTCATAATGGCTAAATTAACATCTATTAGCTCATACATTCATTAACCATTCCTATTTCAATCAAAACACATCAAGATCCATAATAATTATACATATCATGACCAACATGTAACTAGTAGATGAAAAACATACACAACATGATAAATCATCCATGAAAGCCACATAATAACAAGTAAAATTATTCATGAAATATAAGATGAAATAAGTATTATTAACATATTCAAAATACAATCAAATCAGGGACTTCCTTGTACCACCCGAACATAGATTGGGTTGAAACAAATATATCTTTCATCCAATCACCCTTGAGTCATATTCTAAGTTTGAATGTGGGATATCATGGAATAAACCAAAAAAACTAAACTAAGGCTTCGAGAGGCCAAACCACCTCAACCCTCAACTAGTTATTCCACCTCATGGTCAGACATCACTAACATCATAGATCGGTCTCTACCCAAGCTGTCCAAGGATCCAAAACGTTTTTCCCAACTTGACTCTAGTACCAGTAACTCAATCCGGTGCTATCGCAGGGCTCCAAAGGATATGTCCAAGCAAGGATCCAAGACTAGTAACTAAATCCACCAATGGCTCCAGAGTGTTTGTCCAACCAAGGCTTTTAGCACTAGTAACTCAACCCAAGAATTTTCAAGGCTTTTAGATAAATTTTCCAACTAAGGCTCCAAGAACTAATAACTCAACCCATAGCCATAAGGAACATGAGCACCAATCATAAAATAAATAGGAAAAACCACAACACCATGGCTATCTAGGAATTGGAAAGGCTAGGAAAACCACTATCAATCTAGGTAATCCTCCATGCCAATGAAAAATCATAACCAAGTAACGACATGCATATGCCATGCATGCTAAAAATAGTAAGGAAATCATACACACAACTCAGTACCTGTAAAGTAAACCTATTGTAGCTGTTGATCGTAATGTCCTCTTGCACTTTCCTACCTTTCCTTTTCCTTTTTTCCCCAAATCCAAAGTATGCCACAATCTTTCAACAATGCTCCAAGTAAACTCTACGTATGCAAGAGTATGAGAGAGAGAGAATAAAGAGAGAGCTCCAAGCTAAAACTAAAAAAAGGTTGTGAAATGGTTTTCAAAATCCTTTTTATCATCGAGGCCTCTATTTTCATCATTTTCCTATATTTTCTTTCAATTTTCCTCACATGAAATTATGTGACCTTTCACCTTACTTTTCTCCTATTTTCCATTATTTTCATAAATAAAATGCCAATTAATGCCTCTTTGTATTTTCCATTGCCTTTGCCAATTTGCATAGCTATTTATTAATCACAAGTGATCCCCATCACTATGTTTTTTCCCAACATTTATCTTGGAATATGTGTTCCATGAACTTGGTCTTATTTTTCTTGCAAACAATTCAACTTGGAATATGTGTCCCGTGACCTTGGTCTCATTTTTCCTTTAATAAGTTTATTATGTGGATTTTAAACCAGGTTTGTTATAGATAGCACCATTTTTTCACACATGATTGGAATTGAATCATTGATATCTACCTTGATGTGTTTTAAGGTATGCTTCATTCAAATAGTTTGTGTGAAACAAGTGGCCACAACAATGCAGTGTGCTTTAGTTGCTGATAACAAGATTGAGTCTTGTTTTTTGCTAAACCAAGACACTAAACAATCTCTGAAAAAGAATATTGATCTAGAGGTGCTTTTCATGTGATCAAGTTTTCCTTACCAGTCAACATTAGTATACCATTTTAGCTTAAAATCTTTGCCTCTATCATACCACAATCCATAGTCTATTGTGCCTTGCAGATATTTGAAAAACCTTTTGATAGAGATGACATGAATTTTTTGAGGACAGACTTGAAACCTGTCCAACAAGCCCACTGCTTGCATGATGTTTAGTATTGAGGCAGTAAGGTACAATAAGCTACCATTTAGTGATCTATGTACTATTTGATTTACGAGAGGGGTTTCATCCTCTTTACATAGTTTACAACTAGTAATCATGGGGGTACTAACTAGCTTGCATTCCTCCATCCCAAACTTCTTTACTGTTTCTCTTAAATACTTAGATTGGGATATGAAGATGTCATATTTAGACTAAGAAATTTTCAGCCCTAGAAAGAAGGATAGTTATCTTATCATTGACATCTCAAACTGTTTCTGCATACACTCTGTAAATTGGAGTCCCAACTATTCTAGATCACTGCCATAGATAATATTATCTACATAAACCACAATGATCATTAAGTGATCATATTCAAACTTTATATATATATTTCTATCTACAATGCCTCTTTTGAAACCTTATTTTTGAATGTATTTGCCTAATCTGGCATACCAAGCTCTAGGGACTTGTTTGAGCCCTCACAAATCCTTTTTTAGTTTGTAGACATAATATTCATTCTTTGAGAGAATGAATCCTTCTGGCTCCTTGATGTATACTTCCTCTTCGAAGTCTCTATTAAGAAAGGTCGAATTTACATCCATATAATATACCTTAATGTTCTTATGACTAGCAAAGGCAAGAAACATTTTGATGTCTTCTAATATTGCAATAGGTACAAAAGTTACATCAAAATCTATCCCTTCTATTTGAGCATACCCTTTGTAGACTAGTCAAGCCTTATTCCTTATCACATGGCCTTGCTCATTTAGCTTATTTTTGAAGACCCATTTGGTGTCTATGACATTTTTTTCATTGGGTCTTGGAACAAGCTCCTATGTGTCATCCATCTCAACTTGATCCAATTCTTCATTCATACCTTCACCCAGGACTTGTATTCACTTCCATGAATGAGATTTTTAGGCTCAATTTGCGATAATAGAGTAAGGTTTTCTCATCTTGGATTGTCAAGGAATGTCCTTCTAGTTTGAACACCAAGTCATTGATCACCAATAATTTGACTTTATGGTTGTTGTTTCTGTACATACCTAGAAGGAGTTTTGGGTCTCTGTGTTGTACTTCTTCATCTTACTCCTCTACTTATACTTCTTCCTGGTATGAGAATATGGTGGATGAACTTTCTTCTCCATTTGAGTTCTCATTTTCTCTAAATGGCTCTAATCATGGCAATATTTCATCCACTACAATATCAATGTAGTATTCCACCATTTTTTTACTTTTGTTGAAGCATTTGTATCCTTTACTCTTGACATAGTACCCAATAAATATACCCTCATAAGCTCAAGAGTCAAAATTTCCGAGATTCTTGTCATTTATTTTGATATAGAATGTGCTCCTGAATACTTTGAAATGTTTTACTCATGCTGACCTCCCTTTCCATAACTCATAGGGAGTCTTGTCATTTTTAGGTTTGAGATGTGTCTTATTTAATAAATACACAATTTCCCGTGCTAATTCTCCCTAGAATATGTGTGGGACTTGTACTTCATCCATCATAGCTCTGGTCATCTCCTAATTTTTTTTTCTTTCTCTGTACTAATCCATTCTGTTGTGGGGTTCTGGCCACTAACGGAATGGGTTTTGGCCATTGAGTACTACCTCCTTATGCCATGATCTTGACAATACTCTTCAAATTCTATTGAAGTGAATTATCCACCTCTATCTGATCTTAAACATTTAATAATTATATCTTCATCATTTTAAACTTATGCCTTAATTATATTGAAATTCTTTAGAGCTGCTGATTTTTCTCCAAGTCACCCTAGTAAGATCATTAATAAACATAATAAAGTACCTTATTCCTTTTGGGGTTTTTGTCCTTGTTGGACCATATATATTAGTGTGAATCAAACCCATAGGTTTAGCTTGAGAACTCCTTTTTCTTGAATTGAGTCCTTTTTTAATAGCTAAATTTACAGGACTTACAATTAGAGTCACCAAGCTTCGAAAATCTTGGCAATCCTCATATTGCTTCTATCTTGTTGATTATCTTTTAGGCTGTCAAAATTTATGTGGCCAATTCTTCTATGCCACAAGCAAGTTTTATTTGTCTTACTTAGGTAACAACTTACTCTGGAGTCATCAAACACATATACATTATTGTGAGTCTTGACTGCCTTTCCTGCTAGCTTTCCATTTCCTTCTTTTCAGATCTCATAGTCTTTGGATCATAAATCCACATTATAGCCATTATCACACATCTTACTCACATTGAGCAAATTTTTCTTGAGTCCTTCTACATATAATGTAGAATTTTCTCTACAAATCAGCTAGCTCACTAATATCATGTAGAAATTTCACTTGCAGATCAAACTGATATATGCAATGTACTAAAGCATAATACTAGATCTACATCTACCATAAACTTTGCAGAAGCTAATCAACCATGAGCAACATCAAGCATGAACACATATAACTGATAAGAAGGAATCAATAACACATAACACAGAAGAATTTATCTAGGAAAAGCACCAGCCTAAAAGCCCATCTCTGTATTATTAATCAAGTGCAAATCCTCAACAACATACAAAAAGAATAAGCTCAAAATCTATCCTGCTATCTCTGTACTCTGATGATCAAGCTCATGGACTACCTAGCCCTGTATATAAAGGCTAAACCTTAGATCAAAGCTCCTATTTCCTTGCGCAGTTTTGATTGGGGTCCAATTACAAAACACATGTAAATTGGCCTGATCATAGCTGTTGTCACCTCAGGTCCAACTACGTAGTCATAGAAGGAAGAAGCTTCCTTCCCCATGCAAGAAACACTTACTATAAATATCCTAGCATCTGATAGTACACTGTCCCACATCTAATCTCAATTGGGTCTCTAATAGAACTGACTTGCATCAGTTATCCATGAGTGACTACACTATTATCTGAAAATAACAGTTGTTACATGCATGCAAGCATCAACAAACTGTATCTCATTAATTTAACAACATTTTAAATTAATCTAACTAAACTTGACTAAGTTAAGCTAAGTCAACTGATCCTCTCAATATAGAACTCATCCTTAATTCCTTAATCAGTGGAGAAATTATTGCATGTTCTCATAAAGACTTCAAGTTTGATTTTCCTTAACTAATTAACTCAAACTGAATTAATTAACAAATATTCCAAACTGTTGGTAAGACCAAATTGGAATTTACTTCCTATAGATAGACAAGGGACTGTTATAAATAGGAAGGGACCCAAAAATGTTATTTTTAGTAGTTTCACCTCTCACCCAAGGTGGCCAAAATTCCACACTGGAAAAGTTGCTATTTTTAGCAATTTCTATTTTCACATTTCTTGTTGCACACTTTTCAACACTCCCTCTCAACAAGAAAGGCTTCCTCTCGAACCCGATCTTGTAACTCTGGAATGTGCTACATGCAACACATCTACCAAGTGTAGTTGCTCCAACAACACTCAGAACAAAAAAAACTCCCAACTGACCACTCTGTTGGGCTAGAAACATACTCTGATACTGAAGCTCTACCTGCTGCTGACAAGTGCTCCCTCTCTGATCTCTGCACTACTACAACATCTCCATGCATCTAGCATCGTTGCACCCTTCTCTATGCTACCCTGCACTGTGAAAAACACTTGTGCCTCTCGCATTGCAGTAGCCTGCATGCTCTATGCTGTCCTGGGATTCCCTACACTGTAGCTCTCTCTACCGCTCCATCCGCATCTGTCTCTACCCAATCAGTTAGTTCCTGCTACTCCACATTGGGGCTCCTGTAGTAAGGTCTCATCCAAGAGGTTGGATACCTCAAGGATCCCACCCCTCCTGCTTGAGACGATCACTCTACGTCGACCCACCTCCTACCTGGAGGTACGACTGCATGTGATCCCTCAGCCCACCTGGCTCGAAGTTTCCCCCTACTGGAGGTCTTTGCATTAGTAGATGTCTCTACTAGATCTCCTCTTAGCTTCCCCTATTGTGGCTACTCCACAACCTCGTGAAGTTGCTGCACCAATCGTGGCTCCTCCACAATCGTCTGAGACTTCTTCTAGCGCTGCATGTTGAGAGGTAACATACCCTCCCTCTCAACCACCAAGTATCCATCAGTTTCCTTGCCACTCAAGGCTTTGCATGCATCTTGAACCTTAAGAGCATACAGGTTCTTAACCCGTGAACCAATTTGCTTCACCTGTCTAGTGATGATGTGTCTAAGGAAAACCTTTCCCTTACTGAAGACTACATCATAGCCTCTGTCTTTCAGCATCGTGATCGACACCAAGTTTCTCTTCAGTCCTAGTACATACTTGACATCGGTCAAGGTAAGGCGTGCTCCATGCTCCCTCTGAAAAATAACCATGCCTACACTTGAGACACTGTACTTTTCATCATTACCCACTGGAAAATACCATGGTAACTCCAATACCAAGAATACCTATACCATGGTAATACTCTACTCATGAAATATGGAAGATGCACAAATAAATCATAGAAAAATCACCAAAACAAATTAACACTTTTCTTGCCTTGCTGAACTGTGTTATAAATATCTTCTCTACACAACTTGTCATCATGGGAAGGCCTCCAAACTAGTGCAACATACTACCATTCAACATTCTATATGCAACACGTGGAAGTCACATCTCCATCCTCATAACTTCATGCTATTAGACATGCCAAAAACCATCTACAAATCAACCATGTACAAGCTACATGTAGCCAAACATACAAGACCTAACAAACTCTCCTGCAACCCATGCCACCAGATTGATATCAATTTCAACCGTCGACACTATAACACACATCAATTTCAACAATCCCTCCCTTTGGCATTAATGGTAACCCCAACTAATCCAACCATTTGAAAATTTCCTCTGAAAATTGATATCCTCACTCTCTCCCCCTTTGATATCAATGGAAAATGGTTAAAAAATCAAGACATCAACTAAATAGACAATACTCCCCCTTGGCATGAGATAGGTCCTACCAACAACACACTAATGCAACAAGATATATTTCCAATCAACAACAGTAAACTATATCACTCCCATGGTAGCATGACCATAAGTAGTAGCAACAAAATCCATGCCATAGAAGTAGCAGTAGATTAAATCACCAACCCATAGCAGCAAAAACATATATACAATCAAATCCTGAGCAACAACAACATACACAATATCTCCAACATAGGAGCAACTAATCTGATCAACTCTATAGCATCGACAACATATGTACAATCAACTCTTGAGAAACAACAACATACACAATATCTCCAACTCATATATGCATCTCCACCCTATACTATCCAAGAGAAGAAAACTCATACATCAACAATAGAAATGACTATCCGAAAGAAACATCCCTCACTCCTATCTTAATTAGAAACAGTAACATCCTCCAAGGAAAACATGGTAGCAACAAAGACATGATAATAAGGTCACAACAGCATGACCAACCATACTCTGTTGAATGTAAGCATCTCCATGGTTGAATGTGAATTGATATATATATTGCTGGCAATGTCTCCTTGCCATATGCAAGAGATTACTTCACATGGACCAATGACTTTGACCAAATGATATGCAATAGAGTACATGGTTTCATAGACTTATTACATGGCTATAAAATATTATACATGATTGGAAAATGACATTAATAAGCCTATACATATGGTTGAACCATGACTCACATGCCCCTCTCTCAATGCATACATGACTCTATATTCCCCACTACAATAAGTATGAGAGTGTACATGAATAATACATGAAATACATGGCTGCACCAACACTACTAAAAACCCATACATAGCTTGACTAACTCTCATAACTCACTATAGACATGGTAATTATGGCTCACAATTCTATGCATGACACATATAAGAATGATACTCTCTCATACATGTCCATCATAATAATCCTCTCATCAATGCATGTCAAGTACAATCTCACAAAGCAGGTACATAGAGCATAAAATCAACAACATGTCCTCTTCATAGTAGTAAGATATATATAATATATATATATATATATATATATATATATATATAATATATATATATATATTATATATATATATATATATATATATATATATATATATATATATATATATATTTATATATATATATATATATATATATATATATATATATATTTATATATATATTATATAATTATATATATATCAACCTCTCCAAATGACCAACCATGGAATCAAGATATGAATAGTAATCAGCAACATAGGACAATTTATAGTGGACCAACAACAACATTTATTAGTAGCATCATGAACAAGAAAAATAGCACAATATATCAACCCTATGTAGCTATATATGGCAACAAAAATAACCATCATATGGAGCATGAATTTATGCAATATAGATTGTAATTTCAAAAAAAATATGCTCATAATGATGCAGTGGTAGAAACAATACATATAACATCATCAATCATACTTGTAAGTATAATCATCATGCATCACATAGCTAAAAATCAAGAGGTCATAGTCCAGCATGAACACAAGCTAAAATATTGGATTTCAAATCAACAACCAGTAAGGATAACTCTATCATCAAATGTGTCTATGCACCATCATGAAAAATCATCATCAACACCATATGTAGCAACAACAACAACATGAAATAGCATGAAATTCATCCATCATGATCATCTTTTAGTTTTCTGCATATAGACCGAAAATCTCTAACACTGGAATTATGCAAGAAACTATACCATACACCTCGATGGCACCAACACATATATGATTCATGAAACCAAAATGGATAATACTAGCCAATTGCATGTCAACTCATATAGGTAGTAGTATATAATCCATGCACAACTAAGTTTCAAGCTCCTACAACAACCTCATGTCAGATAAGCACATAACATGGAACATAAGTAAACTCCTCCAAAGAACCATGATTCCATCAAAACCATCGAAATATTGGAAGCATATAAAGTGCTTCCCCTAAACATGTTATTACACAAAAAATTGTCACCGTGACTTTCTATAGTTTGTGTGAGTCCATCAACACTCATACATACCTCCTTTGCAAGTCTTAAGCCTCAGCTCTTCATGTCAAGCCTTGAAAATGGGAGAAAGACATTAAAAATATCTCAAATCCTGGTTTCGCACTTTCTCCTAGCATTGCCTGCAGTGCCGTACCCAATGGTCATGTTTCCTGCGAACCTGACCGCTCTGTTTATTGAGTAATGGGTCTGAACCCTTGTAAAAGTTAAAAAGGCGTGAGTTCATTCTTAAAAACTCATCTTGGGTCACTTCTAGACACTTCTAGAATAAATATTACACTGGCAAGTCCGCTCCACCTTGGTTCATCCATTCCATAACTAAGGGAGCTAACTCCATGATATGAGGTGCTTATCCCATTGAAGGAGGAACTTATTCCTTCAATGGTGGACCTACAACTTCCTCCATTTGCACTATAAAGTCATGCATTGGGTTGGTTGTAGGGGAGGTTGAAAGCTGAAGATTCTTGAGGGTAAATGCTACTAAAAAATAGACTTCCTTTTTGAGCTTGTGAGAGGAGAGATCACATACCTTTCATGTCATTTGGGAAGTGAGTGAGGCTTGTTAAAGTAGAGAAGACTCCTGCTGGACCCTGGAAAGAACTTGCGCAACATCAAGGCAAAGGTTGTAAGGTTCTTTTATTCATAAATTTAATATAATCAAGTTTGTTTTTCTCAATGAACTGTCTCTAATGGTTTATTTTATGAGCTCCTTGATCTTCATAATGAACATGTTTTATTATACGTAGGTATGCTTTGATGTGTGCTTGCTTGTGTATATAGGTTATTAAAAGGGAACTGCTTGAAGTTGTTGGGATAAAACTGCTACAAACAAGCGTTGGACCAAGGTAGGGTCTGTTACACCTCTTAGTATTCATTTATGAATTGAAACATGTTTAGAGAAAAGTAGATTTGCTTGTGCTCTTTGTTGCTAGATATCATTCAATACTAGGGAGATCGGTCTTGTTCGAAAGAACGATTTATTCGGCCAACAAATTGGCGACTCCACTGGGGAGTCGCCAAGTGAACATGTGATCTATTATCTTAGTTAGACTCTAACTCCCACTGAGTTAAAATATTCACATGTGGAGAAACTGGCCTTAGCTGCAGTCCAAGCTGTTCAGCGATTTCGTCATTACATTTTGTTACGCAAAACCATGGTCATTTCTGACTGTAACCCTATGCAATACATTTTGACTAAACAATTTCTAGGGGGCAAGCATTCCAAATGGATTATCATCCTATAGGAATTTGACTTGGAATTTGAGCAGGCCAAGTCAAAGAAGTCTTTGGTTTTTGCGGAATTAATGTGTGATTTCCCTCGTGCTGATACCGAACATGTGCCAAAAGACCCCATTGTGGATGAATCCTTGTTCATTATCAGCACTGTTGATCCATGGTATGGAGATATCATTGTCTATCTCCAGACCCAATCTTTTCGGCCAGACATTTCACAATCTCAGCGTCGGAAAATACGATTCCAATCCCAACCTTACACAATTATTGGAGATACTCTATATCGTCGTGGGGTGGATTCTGTTTTCCATCGTTGTCTTACTCATGACGAGGCTGAGAAGGTTCTTAATGACTACCACTCTAGAGCATGTGGCGTTCATATGTTTGGGTATGCCACAACCCAAAAGATTTTACGCGCTGGCTATTTCTGGCCATCCTTATTCAAATATTGTAATACTGCAGTCCAGAAATGCCAAATATTTGATCGTAAGATGCATGCTCCTCCTGCTCCTCTCCACCCTATGATTGCCGTTGGTCCATTTGCAAAATGGGGTATTGAATTTATTACATGTAACCCTCACTTGGCCGGGGGGCATGCGTATATCATCCTTGCGGTAGATTATTTTACCAAGTGGGCTGAGGCGATGCCTACATTTTTGGCAGACAACAAAAACTGCTGCGATTTTCGTTTTCAACCATATAATTGCTAGGTTTGGTGTTCCCCAAGCGATTTTCACTAACCATGGGAGTCATTTTCGAAACATCATGATGAACAAACTTACAGATCAGCTTGGCCTGCATCATGATAGTTCCACTCCATATTACCCACAGGCAAATGGTCTGGTTGAAGCAGTCAACAAAGTTCTAGTCACTATGATCCGACGAATCATTAGGATTCATCGGTCGAATTGGCACAACATTTTATTTTCAGTGCTTTGGGCGTGCTGAACCTTAGTCAAAACCTCAACAGGTCTTACTCCCTTTCAACTAGTTTATGGTTTAGAGGCAGTGTTACCCATTGAATGCGAAATCCCGTCATTACAATTTTTCGTGCAATTATTACCAGCCACTTCCGAAGAGGAAAAACGTTTATTATACTTAGCTCAATTAGATGAGAATCGACATAATGCTGCATTAGCTGTCAAAACTCATGCCAAAAGAATTAAAGCTCAGTATGATCGGAATGTTACACCCCACAATTTTTCAGAAGGCGACCTAGTTTTACTTTACGATCAAGCAAACGATAAGCTAGGGGCTGGAAAATTTGTACCCATGTGGCATGGTCGGTATATTGTCAAGCGAAAGCTGGAAAAAGGGGCCTATGAGCTCGAATATTTTGACGGTGTCTCTTTAGGTAAACCTAGGAATGGGCTTTATCTAAAGCGATATTATGCTTAAAGGATTAGTGTGGAGATTTCTTAGACTAGTTTCTTTCTAAGTTAGTGTGTTCTTTGATTAAAGATGCATGCTTTACTTTATAGAGTGTTTTTCATTATTAGTCCCGCTTATCTTGATTTTACTCTTGATATTGCAGATGTCGACGCCTCTCCAAACATACATCGGTTTCGTTGATGGCGCTTGTCATAGTACACGGAACATCTCTTCTGCAACCTGGGTTATCTATTCACCCTATGATGAGTTAGTATCTATGCACAGGGTAAGCCTCGGTCAAACAACGAACAACATTGCAGAATACAGTGCATTGATTGAATTATTATCTGAATCCATCTCATTTGGAATTCAAAGCTTGATTGTTAATTTAGATTCAGAACTCATTGTATTATAGCTTAATCAAGTTTATGCCATTAGAAATCCAGTATTATTACGATTATTTTTGAGAGTTTGTCTTTTGGAATGAGAATTTGATTACATAGAATATCAGCACATTCCAAGATATTTAAACACATTAGCAGATGCAATTGCTTCTCGAATGTTAAATAGACATTTGCATTAAATCAAACAGTAAATTTAAAAACATCTCATAATGTGTTTTGTAAGATAACCATAATAATAATATAGCATAGCATAAGAGTGTGTCAAAATATACATCGTCCTCGATCATAGGTTGAAAAACACCTTGTGATCGGCAAAAATGATAGTATCAAAAGTCTAAAACTTAGTCTACAAGATAATCATCATATCACTGGTGATGATCCCGATAATACACCACTGCTCAGGCCACCCTACAAAGGAACCTCCTAAAAGGTCATGGGACCCCAATCACATAGTGCTGAAGCCGAAGAGGAATGTCATCTATGATGGTCTCCGAAATATCTGCAGTCAAGTGCTCTAGATGGATCTCCAACTCGGCCAAGGTCTCCGCTGATTGGTCCTGTGGGGTCGGTGCTGCGGCAGCTGGTTGTCTTCAATCATAGGGCTGGAGAGTGGCTGGTTGGCATGGACCCACATCTTCATTTAAAACTTTTTACTATTAGTTTTGGGATGATTTTAAAAATAAAAAATACATGTATAATTAAAATTTTGAAAACAATTTTACCTCTATCATCCCATTGCTCTCCTGGTGGAGATCCATGTCAGGATTGCCAAGATAATCCATCCCAGCGTATGGAAAATCCTGAATAATAAAGAGTTGGTTCTCTAACCAACAGAAATACTCTAGTGTAAATCGAACAACCTTGGTACCCTCCTTAGGATGGCGGGCCATGACTGCAACCCATCGCATAACCCGAGGATCTCTGGGAAGTCCAGCCTCAACAGTGAGTTGCTGTGGAACCAACATTGGTACCCTCTCTAGGGCAAAGCTGACAACTAAATAACCATATCCAAAGTTCTTTAGTTGCCCATTCTTCGCCCTAGTCAATTGGCCCTTCACATTGGCCAATACAGCATCACAACAGTTGAAGATGGTGCCTCGGAAGTAGTCCACTGCCATGCGCATCTGGGAACCTGTAGCTAGATGCAATGCTGTGCTCCCGCAAAGTCTAGTAACAATAAAGGAAATCACCTTTAGTTCAGGACAGGAGATGGTTTTAACATCTATCCGTTTGTCTGGAGTCTGGTCATTACAGAACTCTAGTTAGAGACTAGCGACAGATTGGCCACTAGGCCTAGATCCAAACAGAGATAATTTCTCGCCTCTCTTGGGCAAGCCAGTCAAAAAGTATATGTCATCCGACTCAATTTCGAGTCGGTTGCCACCAATAATGAAACACTGGTCCTGTATGCTCCACTTGTTCACCAGCCATTATAGAAAGTCTACCTGTGCCCTCATGCCAGGTATGGTCCAAAGTTTGAATAGCCCACATTCTCTCAATGCCTGTAATGAAGGTAGATGGAGTAATGCAGCTTGATCCACGTCCTCGTGCTCTCTTTCCTGCCAAACAAGCATCTTGTGTACTTACATTGCAGGACAGGACAGGAGATGGTTTTAACATCTATCCGTTTGTCTGGAGTCTGGTCATTACAGAACTCTAGTTAGAGACTAGCGACAGATTGGCCACTAGGCCTAGATCCAAACAGAGATAATCACCTTTAGTTCAGGACAGGAGATGGTTTTAACATCTATCCGTTTGTCTGGAGTCTGGTCATTACAGAACTCTAGTTAGAGACTAGCAACAGATTGGCCACTAGGCCTAGATCCAAACAGAGATAATTTCTCGCCTCTCTTGGGCAAGCCAGTCAAAAAGTATATGTCATCCGACTCGATTTCGAGTCGGTTTCCACCAATAATGAAACACTAGTCCTGTATGCTCCACTTGTTCACTAGCCATTATAGAAAGTCTACCTGTGCCCTCATGCCAGGTATGGTCCAAAGTTTGAATAGCCCACATTCTCTCAATGCCTGTAATGAAGGTAGATGGAGTAATGCAGCTTGATCCACGTCCTCGTGCTCTCTTTCCTGCCAAACAAATTTCTTGTGTACTTACATTGCAAAATAGGTGGATTAGAACTTCCATTTCAAAATTCTACGGGGCAAAAATGGAGAAACTAGGGTTCAAAATCCACATTCCATGGGGTTCACACCCATCCCTTTAGAGATAGTGCGTAGGTGTGCACTTCTCCTTAAGGCTAGGTATGGTACCCCGACTTTTCTATGTGCACAAAAAAATCAGAGTGCGCAGGGGCCACATGGTGCCCCTGCGCAACTACCGCGGGCGATTTTTCGCCCTAATTCTCTTCTAAAAATCGATTTCTAAACCCTAAAACAAAATTTCAAACAGATGAAATGTAATTCAGGGACAATGTGGATTACCTGGAGAAGACGGTTCTCGATTCCAGCGGTCGGATTTTTTGCAATCTCCACAGGAATTTTTCTACCAAAAGCTCTTACTTTTTACTCCAAAGGAAAACGGTAAAAATGAACTTGTAAAAGCCAATTTTATAAGATTTTTTGAATAAATAAATTACATTTATTTATTTTTTACTTTGGAAAGGTCATTTTTGGTGCATTTTTATTATTTTTAAACAGATATGAGTAATGTTTGTAGTTTTTGTGCAGAATATTGGGTATTCAGGTGAAATTGGTCATTTTCAACAAAAAACACATAGGATTCCTCTTTAAGCTCTTTTTTGACTCGAAAAATATGAAAAGATTACCGAGTTTTTCTTTTTAAACTCATTAAAACAGAATTAAAAAGGCGGTCCTTTTACAGCTCTTTTCTGACTGTATAAACATGAAAAGATTGCCAGACTTTTGGCATTTCAAGTTCGATATTGGTAATAAAGCGACGTGTTTTCGATCGCTTTTTTATTTTTTCAGATTAAAGGCACTAATTATGAAAAGTACTCCTTGGTCATAATGATCAAGCGGTTCTCTCAAGTATTATTTTATACTTTTTCGGGCTTGAGAGACACAAATTTACGAAAAAGGACAACCATGGAGTTTTCTTAAGTTTTTCTTCTGACTCCCTAAAATTGAAAAACGCCAAGTTTCTCCTGTACTGGACTCGTTAAAATTTCACAGTAAAGGACCTGTTCAATTTCAAAAAGGAACGAACCACTCCTTCTTAGGATTCGAATCTAAACTAAGTGGACTCATCCGAAGGATGAGCTTATAACCAAGCAAACGTTATCCTCCTCAAGCTTGTCAAAAATAAAGAGGTACTTGCCAGAAATGGTGGGGGAAAAGAGAGAAAAATGAACTTGTTTGTCATACTTTGTGTTTGAAAAACTTCCCATCACTCTTGAACACGACACTTTTATTCACCTGGTTTGGGAAATCCTTTACCTAACAGTTAATCAAGCCACATTGAAAGTCTTCAGCCGGTTTCCTGGTATTAGCTTTGGGTCAATTGTCACCAAGCCATCTGTATTGTCGTTATGTGTTCAAGAGGTCTGTGCAAATAAACCATTCACTTGCAAAATATTTGTCATCCATCATTGACCATCCCTGAGTTAGTTCTTGCCAAATTTTTTCTTCAGACTTGATCTATGATTTCGTGTTATGGGCTTGCCTATGATGGATCGCTTTCTATCGACTCCAACTTATTATCTAGAAAGACGATCTAGAAATCGTCAGTACCTTGGAATCTACATGCCTCAATGGCAGGTTTCTTGCCTTTGACGACAGGTTGCATAATTGACCTTCGATCAAAGGATTCTGTGACATGTTCGACATCGACTCATTCATTCACATTTCATGGATTGTACTGAGTACTTTGAGGTCCATTGACATTACTGGTGGTTCCTCTCACACTTGTTAACAATTTACATCATTGACTGGTAATCAAGTGGTTTCTACCATGTTTGACTTCGACACATTCATTCACATGGATAGAATCGTACTAGTCCGGGAAGTAGAAATGAAGACCCTGGATCTAGTTTCCACCCTCCAGGCTGCGAGGAATTTTGTTATCATTATATAGTGGACTATTCATAAACAAATGGCTACACCCATACCGCGTCCATATGTTCCTACTTGTGATGTAATACAAAATCATTCCTGTATTAGAGTAGTTTTAGATAGTTCTTAGTCAGTTTTGATTTGAGCATGGGAATGCCTACCTCAGCGATGATATTTTCACATCTATATATTTTGTGTTGAATGTTTTACAAGTTCCGACCGGGGTATCCATAGGAATATCCTTGAAATGATAAAGTCCTTCACTCTTCTTAGATGATCAAAAAACCATCCTCATCTACTACAGACTTCACACTTTAGGGGGCAATCTGTTACACAAAAAATTGTCACCATGACTTTCTACAGTTTGTGTGAGTCCATCAACACTCATACATACCTTCTTTGCAAGTCTTAAGCCTCAGCTCTTCAGGTCAAGCCTTGAAAATGGGAGAAAGACCTTAAAAATATCTTAAATCCTGGTTTCGCACTTTCTCCTAGCATTGCCTGTGGTGCCGCACCCAATGGTCAGGTTTCCTGCGAATCTGACCGCTCTGTCTGTTGAGTAATGGGTGTGAACCCCTGTAAATGTTAAAAAGGCATGAGTTCATTCTTAAAAACTCATCTTGGGTCACTTCTAGACACTTCTAGAAGGAATATTGCACTGGCAAGTCCGCTCCACCTTGGTTCATCCATTCCATAACTAAGGGAGCTAACTCCATGATATGAGGTGCTTATCCCATTGAAGGAGGAACTTGTCCCTTCAATGGTGGACCTGCAACTTCCTTCATTTGCACTATAAATTCAGGCATTGGTTTGGTTGTAGGGGAGGTTCAAAGTTGAAGATTCTTGAGGGTAAATGTTGCTGGAAATTAGACTTCCTTTTTGAGCTTGTGGGAGGAGAGGTCACATACCTTTCATGTCATTTGGGAAGTGAGTGATGCTTGTCAAAGTAGAGAAGACTCCTGCTGGACCCTGGAAATAACTTGTGCAACATCAAGGCAAAGGTTGTAAGGTTCTTTTATTCATAAATTTAATACAATCAAGTTTGTTTTTCTCAATGCACTGTCTCTAATGGTTTATTTTATGAGCTCCTTGATCTTCATAATGAACATGTTTTATTATAATATCTATGCAGGTATGTTTTGATGTGTGTTTGTTTGTGTATGCAAGTTATTGAAAAGGAACTACTTGAAGCTGTTGGAATAACACTGCCACAAACAAGCGTTGGACCGAGGTAGGGTCTGTTACACCTCTTAGTTTTCATTTATGAATTGAAATATGTTTAGAGAAAAGTAGATTTGCTTGTGCTCTTTGTTGCTAGATATCATTTGATACTAGGGAGATTGGTCTTGTTCACAAGAGCGATTTAATGTCATTTTATTCTCCCTCGTATGATGATCATATGTTTCATTCCCTTGTGTGGAATCGCATTAATAGGATGAATTAAACTTTTTCTTTCAGAGATTTCCAAAATATTTATTTTGATGTCAAGGTTTCAATACATGAAAAATACAATACATGTTTAATCAATATGCCACATTTTTTAATGATTCCAAATTAAAATATATACACACATCTTAGTCTCGGTGGCTATTGCATTCATTAATCTAATTAATGGACCGACTATCTCCATATATTTTCACTTTGTTCTCACTCACACAAAATTGATATGTATTATGCCCTGACCGCTTTATAATATGTGTTTATTGAAATGAACCACATTAATATGCTGGGTTGGACTTTCTACTTCCAATATTTCCAAAAGGATTCTTCTCGTGTCAAAGTTTCAAAGCCCAGAAACTCCTGTATATACTTAATCAATATGTGACATTTTCCTTTTGTTAAAGTTTCAAACCTATACACACATCTTGGCATCGAGGCTTCTTTTATTTAATACTATAATTAATGACCCTACTATGTGCATTTATTCTCACTTTACTTTCGCTCGAACGAGCATCTCTCTCATTGTCTCTATCATTGGTAGCCCCATGATCTATGTGATGTGTCCTGACTCTCATTTATTGCTCCCTCTTCTTAGTTGGTAGATGGGTTTGTGCTCTATTTAGCCTCTTCACCTCACACTATTCTACTTCTTTTTCGAGTTGCAGCTTTTGTTGTTGTTGTTATGCTATTGTTGGTCTCTTGTTATTGCTCTTTCTCTTTCTATTGCATGTCGTGTTGCTTCCTTCAATAGAATAATTGTCCCATAATTTCATTCACAAGTAGGTGAGAATCGAAAACCTACTAACTGTATCGCCTTGTACACTCAAATGGAAAGTATCAATGTTTTCATACATCATATATAGCTTAAAATAATATTTTCATTGTCATGGCATGCAAAACACCTGCCTGTAGAGTTTATGAAATGTCATATGTAGAGAGCAAACTTTCTATGCTTAGACATTTCAAACTTGCTTCTCCATTACCCTTCACTATTGGCAGCAATCTAGATTATGAATCATTCTTATTTCATTTGTGCTCGTTGCTTTATTTCCATTTATTTTCCAATGTTGACAACATTTCATGGAATTTCACCTTTCTAGACCCCTCCTTTATTGCTCATTATGGAAGTTACCTTGACAATGAATGCCTTCACTTTTTTAATTGTTGGCTCTACAGGGATCCAACCATTTCTCCAAATAGTTGAACTCGCCTTCTTGCTTCCACAAAGACAATGTCCCAACAATACCCAATTTCCCTCTTCGAAGATACCTTTCAGCACAGAACTTTGCTTCTGTATGCTTACAATGACCATGTCGTCTCTGGTGCCCTCAAGTTGGGGTCGGTTGTCATTCTCAAAGAAGTCACTTGCATGTTTTTGCAAAATTACGTGTATGTTCACTCTTCACCATACCCATCATGTTTTTATGTTCCTTCCCTATTTGTGCCTTTGTCAGTCCAACTAATTTCGAGTTGATTTTCTCTTTCTTTCCTTGTTTTCAAGACTCTCCAGGTTATTGAACTCAAAGTTCTTGAACGCCGTGCACATTTTATTGGGGACCCGACCCTTCTTCAAATTGTACAACCGTCCACATACCAATGGGGCTCTTCAACATCACACGGCCCCACCTCATATACTTCTCCTTCGACACAGACTTCTCCTTCATCATTAACTCATTTTCCCTCTACTCTACCTGTTGCAATTCCATTCATGGTGGTAAGCCTCTAAGATCTCTCACTAGATTATTTCCCCATCTATATTTCCCTTTCCATGGCAGATGGTAATTGTTTCTTGACAACTGTTTCTTTTAACTACTGGAAACGATTTTATTTTTATTAACATATTTGAACTCCTAATTATCCATTAATTAGGTAACCAAATGTATATTGGCCTTCTAGCCTTAGTCATTGTTATTTTAATGACACAAATTAAGAATTTAATACAGTAAAACATAAGAATTAAAACTCAATAACTACAATAATTTTCACATAGCCTCAGGCATTACATCTCCCTCCCCCCAATATGAGGAACATTGTCCTTGGTGTTCTTTTGATTTAGGAACATAGCATCGGGTAAGATTCCCACATAAATCCCTCTTCTTCCCAGGTGGCCTCGTCCAGGCCAAAGTGCCTCCAATGCACTTTAACCTGGGTGATGGCCCGGCTCTGCAAGGCAGTTTCTCTCCGATAGAGAATATGAAGAGGTTCTCCCAGAAACTCTCCTTTCGGTTGGACCTACACATACACAATTCACAGCCATAATTTCTTCAAAAGAGTTTATACAAAAGTTAAGTATTCTCCTTAACTGATTATCTGAATAATTTCCCAGCTAATTATATGTTGTGGGTTGTACACATTTTTTTTTAGCAAAGAGACATGGAAAACATTGTGGACCCAGATATGGAATGGTAATGCAAGCTTATAGGCTACCAGTCCAATCTATTCCAAAACTTGAAAGGGTCCACAATACTGGGCTACTAACTTAGCACAACCCCTCCATTGTAAGGAACTTTTCTAGGGCTTTACTCTTAGATAAGCGTGGTATCCTCGCCAAAATTCTCTGTAGGTCCACTTTTCATCTGTGTACATTTTCTGCCTATCTCGGGTAGCCCTTAGATTTTGTTGAACCTTCTTGACTATGTCCTCCATTTCCGCTAACATGTCATGTCCCAAGGCTAACTTATTAACTGAGTTATTCCAATCTATGGGCACACTGCACCTTCTCCCATACAACACCTCAAAGGGGCTCATGCCCAATGATTTATGATGTCCGTTATTATAAGCAAATTCCATTAAGTGGAGGTAGTCTTCCCACTTATGTGGTTGTTACATCACAAACATATGTAACATGTCCTCTAGCACTTGATTTACCTATTTAGTTTGTCTACCAGATTGAGGATGGTAAGTTGTACTAAATTGAATTTGGGTGCCCAATCGTGAAAAGAGGGTCTTCCAGAATGTGGATGTAAATTTTACATCCCTATCAGAAATTACCACCGTGGGTATTTCGTGCAAATGGAATATTTCCTTCATAAATGTGTTTGCAATTTCCACCATTTCATAAGTTGATTTCACAAGTATGAAGGGAGTTGTTTAGCTCAATTGAGTCATGCTTCTTCTTGGTGTGGGATAAGCCGGTAGTGAATTCTAGAGATATGATCTCCCATTTCCATTCTGGAATGGGCAATGGTTGCAATAGACTAATAGGGTGTTGATGTTCTACTTTCACCAACTGACATTCCAAACATTTAGACAAGTACTCAGTGACATCCTTCGTTAACCTGCACCAAAAATACCATTTCGTGATGGCTGAAAACAAGTTTTGGTAACCTGGGTGACTAGCACATGGTTTTCTGTGAAACTTATCAAATATCATTTGTTTAACCACGTTTTGGTTAGGAACATATATTTTGTTCTTGAAGGTAAGGAGGTTGTCAGAGCTTATGTCAAAATCTGATATTTCCCCTTTTAACAAATCTTATTTTGTTTTCTGCAAAAGGAAAGTGTATTCTAGATCTTTGAAGGAGGATTCCTTTAAGATTTTAGGGATGTTTGAGCGTACTTGGCTGATTTGGATGCGATAAATACAATGCATTTTCCTACTCAATGCATCGGCCACTCAATTTTCCTTCTCTTTGAGATGTTTCATTTGGAAATCGAATTCACTTAAAAATGTTGTCCATCTAGCCTGCTGAGCATTTAAGTTAGAGTGGTCGAAGAAATTGGTAAGGCTGCTATAATTTGTTAATAGCATAAATTTATTCGCCAAAAAGATAGTGTCGCCACATTTTAACTGCATGCACTACTGCTGTTAATTCAAAATCATAAGCTGAATATCGTTGATCATATTCCTTCAATTTCCATTATTCGTAAGCAATAGCTTTCCCTTCTTATGTTAACACTCCACAAACACCCTCTTTACTAGCATCTGTGCAAACCACGAAATAATTTTTTGGATTTGCTACCTTTAACATGGGTGCAGTGGTAAGTAGGTGTTTTAATTTTTTAAAGCTTTACTGACATTCAACTGTCCATCGGAAAACACGTCCCTTTTTCTGTAAAGAGGTCATTGGAAAAATGATTTTTGAAAATCCTTCGATGAACCAATGGTAGTACCTGGCCAAACCTAGGAATGACCTAATATCAGCAACATTCTTTGGAGCAGTGCATTCCATAATGGTTTTGATCTTTTCTGGATCTACTGCTATTCCATATGTTGATATAATGTGACCCATGTACTGAATCTGGTCTTTGAAAAAGCCACACTTTCTATATTTAGCATATATCTGATTTTCCTGTAGAGTTTGCAACACTATCCTTAGATTCTCTTTATGCTCCTCTTGATTTTTGGAGTATATTAAGATGTCGTTGATAAAAATCAATACGAATTTATCAAGATAAGGGTGGAAAATACCATGCATCAAACTCATAAAAGTAGCTACGGTGTTTGTGAGACCAAAAGGCAACACCATGAACTCATAATGACCATAACGAGTTCTCAATACAATCTTATAGATGTCCTCCTCCTTTATCCTTATTTGGTGTTAGCCAGACCTTAAATCGATCTTTGAGAATAGTTTGGCTCCTTGTACTTGATGAAAAAGATCATCAATACATGGGAAGGGGTATTTATTCTTGAAGGTTAGCTTGTTTAATTGTCGATAATCGATGCATAACCTCAAGTTTCCATATTTCTTCCGTACAAATAGTACAGGGGCTCCCCAAGGGGAAACGTTAGTGTGGATATACTTTTTATCCAAAAGCTCTTGGAGCTGCATTTTGAGTTCTGTTAAATCAGGTATGCTCATGCGATAATGGGCCCTAGATACAAGGGCTACACCTAGAATTAGTTCAATGGTGAAATCGATATCACTCTTGGATTTCAATCCAGGAATCGATTTAGGAAATGCATCAGCAAATTTCTGAATGACCAAAATGTTTTCCAAGGAGGTAATTTTGTTTTTGGTGTTCGTAAATCCCACCTAGACAACATATATCTGACAACCCTTCCTAATACATCTTCTTAGCTAACTAGCAGTAATACAACGCAATTTTGTATTTGTCTTAATTCCTTGAGGTTTCTTCCTTTGTCCTAATTCAATGATAAAACTGATGGTTTTCTGCTTGTAGTCAACTAGGGACCAACATTTTTCCAACCAATCCATCCCAATTAAAATGTCGTATGAACCCAAAGGAATTATATTAATATCAACATGAATGATTTGTCCTGAGATTGTTATAGGACAATGTTATGTTTTTGCAATTACCCTTCTTTTTGTCCTAGTGACTAACTATACTAACCAAGGTTTTGGAATCTTACTCCTCTGTAGTTGACATTTTTGTACCACCTTAGGAATAACATAGCTTAGGCTAGCACTAGCATCAAACAAAACAGAGACAGGTTAGTTAGCAATTGTACCTTCATATTTGATCATGGTGGGCTGGTACTCTGCTTGATGATCATCCAATGCAGCATTAATTCTAAGCATGTTCCTCGCCACTTCTCTGGCTGTGGATGCTTCCTGTATATTTGATAGTTGTTCCTTTCTTGCTTTATGCATACAGTTTTTGTAATATTGGGGTTCTCTACATCCCTAGTATTGCAGCAGTGGCTTTGACTGCTGGTCATTAACTGATTTATTAGCTCCTTGTGATTGTCTATTTTCAGAATATGCAACTTTGGTCTGGTTCCTTACTAGGAATTTACTAAGAGGTTTTTGTTGTACATTTCTGCCATTAGCAAATTTTGCTTACCTATTTGGGATCCGGTTCCTTCTCTTTCTGTTCACTCCTCCTTTAGGTCCCTCATTTTTTTGTTTCATTTGATGGTATCAGATGTGGGCTTTCTACACTGCATCATCAATTGTCCTTGGGTAATCAAACTCAAGGTTCTCCTTCATAAAATTGGGTAGGCTACTAGTGAAACACTGAATTTTGGCCTTTTCCTCTTGTATATAAGGCACATCGCATAGTAGGGAGGTGAATCGTTTTACATATTCATCCATGGTTAATGTTCTCGATCTTAACTTGTGAAATTCCTTTATTTTTTAATCATAATAACATTCGGTCAGATAATTATCCTTGAAATGCTTTTGAAACGTTTTCTAGGTAACCCATTCTTCCTCAGTTTTCCTTACTGTTTTGATTTCTTCCCACCAAAGGGTAGCCTTACCCCTCAACTAATAAACCACCAAACGTGCTTTCAGTTTATCAGCGTAATCATAAATCTGGAAATATTTGCTCATATCAATTAACCAAGATTCAGTTGCTTCTTCGGATTCCCCCTCAAAGAGTGATGGTTTAATTTTTTTAAATTCTCCTTGTAATTTAGATTTCTTTCTTTTTGTCTTGCACTAGTTGGAAAAATTTTCTGAGCATACTTCTTTGTCTTCCCCATGTTTTTCTGTTGACTCAGCATTTTTTTCTCCAGGTTGAGCTGTTGGGGTCTTCTCTCTATCTTTAGCACTGGGGTTTGGATCTTGTTGGTTCTGTCAATTGGATAAACTTCTAAGAATTCTATCTTGTTCTAGTCATAGTCGTTCATTGTCTCTTCCTAAATTAGTCATTTCAGCATGTAGTTGTTGAATGGTTTCGAGTAAAACAACATTAGCTTGACTTGATTCTTATCCTAGCTTTATCCAAATATCAGAGTTACCATTCACATAAGTTGTTTCTGGCGGGTTTGGTGGTCCCAAGCTCCTCTACATTCTGAACCTTTTTGTATTTCTACAGGTCTCTGTGTTTGCATACATATTTACTTAGTTAATTTTAAGAAATTACATTCATTTCATGTACATATAATTCCCAAAGAGTCTCAGTGTATGAACCTGAGCTTTGATACCATTTATAACACCCTACACACCTATTGTACACCTATTAAACAAAAAATAAGAAATCATTGAAGTAAGAAAAGAAAACCCAAAATATATTCAATATACACATGGTGGCAGATACAGGGTTTAAAGTTTACATTTCTAATTAAAACACTTAATATGTTACACAACTATTAAATATGGGCATGCTTAACATTAAAAGGTCACATGGAGCTCCGAATGTCGAACCTGTAAGAGGACTTACAATTAAATATCCACTATACGCCAGCACATGCGACATAACCAAGGCCTGTCTTACTAAATGCATTTGTGAGCGAGACAAGACTGTCTATGACAGTTGGCTTAACTCTCATACATTGATTTGCGGGAGGTGATCCGATGGTGAGAAGGGTTTAGGGTTTACCCAACTACCCGCTTCACTGTGTTGGGCCGAATGGGCGGTCATTTGTGTTGTATGTTGGAGGTTCTTGCCACTTTGCAACTAGTTTGGCCTGCGGGTTTCAGGCTGGCTCACAACCTCTCCTACTGTGAGCTATGACAACATCAGTGAACTTGTCACCGCAAGGTATCCCTAACCACCTACCTTCTCATTGTGTAGGTTTCCCATGTGACTTAAGTTTAGTTTCTTCTTCCATATTTCGACTCGTTTGGTGGGTAACTAATGGATTTCATCATTTAGGAGTGGTTCAAGGATGCTCTGGCTCGGAAGGTGATCGGGACTGATGCTGGTTTAATGAAGGTAAGCATACGTTTTTTGTTTGTTTCCTCTGGTCATCTTTTACAGTGTTTTACAGTATAGATTTTAGCTCTGACTCATTAATAAATTTTGTTGCAAGGAAGGTAGACCACCATTGATGGAAGCCTTCCAAGTTCAGGTAATACTACTACCCTTTGGCCATTAATTTGTTTAGATTCCTTAGCAAGTTTTGCACTCCGAACCACTTGGTGATTTGTGGTATTGGTTTGCAGGTAAGCTACCACCAACACCTGGCTCTGTTTGTTGTTACGATAGTGTATGTTGAAGTTCTTAAGGCTTGTATTCTTCGGGTTGCTTTCAGGTTGGGAAACATCTCCGTTGGTTCCATATATGATTGTGATGTGAAATACTAAGCAGATGATTTGATTGTTGACAGAGGCTCATGCTTGAACTAGTCAAATCCCTGTTTTGTTTAGATTTTCTGTATAAAAGTTAAATTCAGTTTACTCAACATGCAGTAGGTTTTGACTGTATATGAGTCCCAGACACTGGTTTACATGGTTGCCTTTTTATTTTTGAGAACCGATGTTGAACAGGGTTTCTCTGCTAATAAATATCTCGATAGGGTTATGAATTCGATAGTTTTCTTTTCGATTTAATATTGGCACATTCAGGCTGCTGAGTCATTGTTTGCGAAGTACTTAAGTTATGTGGGTTGCTACCGCTGATGTACTTGCTTATACTTTTAAAGGAATGGATAATATATATATATATATATATATAGTTTGCTATTTTGTTGTCTGTTCTTTCGAATGACTGCAATGTGTATTGCCATTTTTTTCCTATTTGGAGCAACAACTTAGAAGATAGATAGCTAGTCTGTTTATAAATGTTATGCATGGTTTCTTACGCTATCAATTCGGAAACTCTGGAACTGTTGTTACCAAGATCGTTCTTTTCTCTGTTATAATTTACCTAAGGAATCATTCACACAGTTTAACGGAAGGGGTTTCTCTACAGTCTAAGATTACATATTGTAACTATTTAATATAGGGAAACACTCTTCATGCAATGCTTGCGTATTGTTTATCTTTTAGGCATTACTATAATGTTTACTGTTTATTCCTGATCAGTATCTACAACTCTATTTTATGTTCTGGTATACTTTTGAGAATTTTCTCCCTAAATTAGTTCCAGTACTTTAACGAATAATTCCTATAATTCACTATCATTTATGATAGAATTATATGTTACTTATTTGTTTACTGCTTGTAAAGATATAACTCCAATTCTGTCGGGAAAGTCTCTCCTTCCAGTCATGAGTCTAGCAATTATGTCCAGAGTCTCCCCCGAGCACTTTCGTTTCTTTACAGTCAGTAAATATATCCAGCTACAGTCGAGTACCTTGGGCCTCAGGACTTCACTGTCTAGCCTCAAGTCTTGTATCCCCCGAGCACTTTCGTTTTTTTACAGTCAATAAATATATCCAGCTATAGTCGGGTACCTTGGGCCTCAGGAGTTCACTGTCTAGCCTCAAGTCCTGTATATCTTCAGACTGTCCTTGAGTGTTTTCCCACTGGCTTATTCCACTTAGCTCTAGGATCTCTCACTAGATTCTTTCCCAATCTATATATCCCTTTTCAGGGTAGATGATAATTGTTTCTTCTACCTAGAAACAATTTTATTGTTATTAACATATGTGAACTCCTAATTATCCATTAATTAAGTAACCAAATACGAGACATAGTGAACTTTAAATTATTATTATATAATTACAAAACATAAAATATTAAACCTTCATATAAATCATATATTAATTATTAATCAATAGCACAACTTTTCTTTTATAAACATCATTGATATTGCAATATTTATAAAGTTAATTAACAAATATTCTAATTTTTGCATGATTTTATTACTCTCAAGAAACATTTATAACTCAAAAAATTTTTAAACTCAGAATAACAAATTTGATGTACGCTTTTCATACTCAACATAAGTTACTAAATAGTATTAAAAAGTAATAAATAATGTTTTTTATTTTTATCTTTTATATGATCATAAATAAATATTTTCAATTTTTACTTTAACTAAATAATTTTTAATAAACCTATCTATAAAGAGAGAGAAGTTTTCAATATAAATATATTTAATATAAAATTAATATATAATATTTGAAAATTAAAATCATAAAAAAATATTTTTAATATATATCATAAATTAATATTTAATATTTAATTAAGGAAAACAATTTAATATTGAAATTTAATATATATGTAAAAAATTATATTAAAATATTCTAATAATAAATTGATTAATACGAAAAAAATATACAATTATTTTATTAATAATTTTAAGATAAGACAAAAACAAAACAAAACAAAAACAAAACACTTCCCTCTTCATACAAAATTAAAATTAAACTAAATTTATTAAAATTTTTAAACAAAATAGGGTTTTCCCAAACCCATAAATGAACTTATATCATAACTTTATTGAAAAAATATGATACACGTTTCTCGCATAGTGCAACACAAGAATATATACCCATGCAATGAAAAGAAAATTATACTTGGTGATCAAAGTAAGACCAACAAATCCACTTTTGTAATACGCGATAAAGACATATACTGTCCCGACACTGTCGCAAAATATATATATATATACTGTTTTGCCATTAAATTTTTCTTTCTAACATGTATGTTGATTAAAATAATTTAATTTCATTTTTATTTTTAAAAGTAAAATGGTTTCATTAGAGTGTGTTTTCTAATACGGAAAAATAATATAATTTTTTTTATAATGATAATGACATTGAAAGGATATATATCCGTGAGAGATGAATATGTTAAATGGGGATATCTAGAATGGTTGTTATATGCTATATAGATTTACATTTTTGTTTTAATTTTGCCAATATAGATTTTTGTTTTTGTTTAATTTTGCTTTATAATATTATTATATTGGCTTTCGGATAAAGTAGGAATGATTTCTCTAATCAACATAAAATTAATAAATTATATATTCAAATTTTGAAATGATTGTTTATATTTAAAATTTTATATGATTGGAAAACATTTTCTTTAATTAAAGAAAATTTAAAGTAATCTCTATTTTGAACAGTAAAAAAGGTAGTAAAGAAAGAAATTTATCTCTCATAGTATTTGATATTTCAAATATATCTAGATCTTATTAATTTAATATTTAAAAGGTTATTAAATATCAATTTGTATATATATATTATTTTTTATACAATAATAGTATGTGATAATAATTATCATCTATCAAGTCCACTATTTAAATATAATAAATTAAATTAAATTTTTTGATTTTAAATTAATTATTAAAATTACAAATATATAAATAATTATATATATTTTATATCTTTTTTCGATTTATTTTTTTATTTAATTAAAGTTGTATTTCTTTGGGATATATTAAAATAAGATAACAATCTTCAAATAAATTATAAGTAGAGACTAAAAAAGTGATGAGAAAACGTGCATTGTTTTTCATGGTAAATATCTAAGCTATATTATGATCAATCTTCTTTTTTATATATATATTATGTGAGAGATGTATTTTCTTTATAGAAGTGGATCTTTATCCTATAGAGAACCTAGTTATGACTAAGCTTCTATTGTACATGCACAAACTCAATAACATAGTAGACCATAGACTTCTAAAACTAGCTTTAAATTCCAGCCAAAACCACCTAAGGCTCAAGCGAGGCTAGTATAAAGACACCACAGCCTGGTTAAACCATCGGGAGATCGACAAGAATGTTGCATTGCAAAACATTAATAACATTAAAACTATTGTTACTTCTAAGTTCAAAGAAAAAATGTTGTGTGAGAAAGATTTAGCAGCTAAACGAAAATTAAGATAGTATGAGGTCATCAACCCCACCTTAGAAGATCAAAAGTATCTCCCTATTTTAACTAGATCAAATAAGAAAATTAATATAGCCAAGATTAGAACGAACTCTCATGAGCTCCATAGTGAAATGGGTCGTTGTACAGTTCCTAAAACACCATCAATGGAAAGGTTCTGCCATCTCTGTGAGAATACGAACATCGAGAATGAAAATCACTTCCTGGCCTACAACCACATTAGGTTTTAGTTTCAAAATCTCTGATGCAATACTGACTTTCCTAGCCTTTTACGATGTCAAAACATCCACATTAGGTTTTAGTTTCAAAATCTCTGATGCAATACTAACTTTCCTAGCCTTTTAGAATGTCAAAACCTTTTACGATGTCAAAATTACAGTGAGCTCTGAAAACTTCTGTCCAAACTTTTTGAACATAAAAATAAAATCTTAAATCAAACTAAATAATTCGTTTCTTTAGGACCGATAGACATCTCAGTAGACATTAACCACCACCACCACCTCCTTTGAATAGATTTTTATTTTTTTTATGAAAATAAAACATAAAATAACATTTAATAAAAAAATATATTTTAATCATATATTTGATTTGAATAGATTTTTTTTTATAACTAACCAATTTGATTTAATTAAACCTTTTTTTAATTATTATATATATTTATAATATGTCTGCTTAAAAAAATACTCCAAAATTTGAAAAGTTAAAATAACACACAATTGAAAAATAAAATGTAAAATTAGAAGAAAACCATTACTCTAAAGAGGTTCACACTGTAATTATATATTATGATATAACCATGCAATTTAATCAACTACATAAATATAATACAACCATGCAATTTAATAAACTATTTAACATATTTGGCTGTCTAGTCATTTATAAAAAGAAAACCATTACTCTAAAGAGGTTCACACTGTAATTATATATTATGATATAACCATGCAATTTAATCAACTACATAAATATAATACAACCATGCAATTTAATAAACTATTTAACATATTTGGCTGTCTAGTCATTTATAAAAAGAAAAGCCTTGCCCATGAGACTTTTTGGAGTTTTTGACTCTGCCTGCAGAACTTTTGGAGTTTTTGTGGTTGCTATTTAACCGTGCGTATTACTGTAAAAGAAATGTAACGATGACTCCAACGATTCTCACATCCCAGAGAATGATATAAAGGCTTTCAGCGGTGTCAGCCTATCCTCTAACTTAATGCTCAAGAAAGCCCCTGTTGTGTAGGCTGGCCACTGCATCTGCTAAGCACTGGTTCATAGGCGTAAACGAAAGGCCCAGATCCTTCAGCTTTTCATTGGAGAACTTGTATGGCTGCTTCCTTGGATTTTTCTCGTCTGAGCACCTGCGCGCATGAAGTTGCAAGCTTCATTTATCTTCTATGTTTCTAAATATAACATAGTTTGACAGAACCCAAATTGAAATATGTTTTATGTGAGTTGAGTGTGTGTACGTACTTGGTAGGGTGGGAACAGCGAGGGCACTCTCTGGCCAACATGTCGACCAGGTCTGCTCGATGGAGGTTGCATTCTGCGCACAGATATCTTTGCCCACTGGCTGAGGGAGTTTCATAAACTAAAATGTGAGCCTTTGCCACGTCCCTCACGTCTACATATACCTGTGTTAAGTTTGCATACGTCTTAGCAGATCCTGATCAACAACAAGATTCATTAATATTATTTAAATCATTAAGAACCATTTATGCAAATTACTTACGGACTCACTATAACATATACATAAATTATAAACATTACCCACCTGTCAAGTATTTCATAATATGAGAAGTGCTGGGGTTCATGGCGTTCTGCAACAAGGGACCTAAAACCAGGCCTGGATTAATTACCACAAGCTCTAAATTCCTTCTCTCGGAAATCTCCCATGCGGATTTCTCTGCCAATGTTTTTGCATAGCAATACCAATTCTGTAATGCATGAGAGAGGTCAATTAGTTATCATTCCGTGATTTACATAAGCCGATTCAACCTCTATATGTAGTAATTGATAAGTTAATTAATACCTTGGTCTGTATGCAGTAGTCCAAATCGCTCCAGCAGTCATCATTGACTATAGCAAGTGGTTCTCTGTGAGGATCCATGTAAACTGCACCGATAGAAGACGTAAAGACAACGCGCTTGACCCCTGTTTCTGCGCAAGCCTCCATCACATTCCTCGTCCCTTCCGTCGCAGGCTCTATAACTTTCTCCTGCTTTCATTAATTATAAAACAATGATTAGCAAGATCTAATGGCATCAGAATCGTTTCAGCTGAAACCAACTGCATGGAATTGGAATTATGACGAGAATCGAAAAAATCGACGAAGTAATTACAGGGTCGTTGTTGAGAACGGCAGCCATGTGAAAGACACCATGGCAACCTCGAATAACTGTAAGCAATCTCTGGTAATCAAGAATATCAGCTCTGACCAGCTGAAGCCTCTCCTTTGCTCCTTCCAGCTCTCTCAAATGCTCATATTTCCACCCATCATCTACACTCATGTCAAATCTCTTTAGAAACTCTACTTCCAGATATGATTTAAGAGAATATATCTACATACATGTTCCATGCAAAAACAAATAATATAATTAAATCATGCGATGTGGTAGGAAAACTGGTAATTAGTGGATATACCAGCTGGATTGGTGCGAACTGCTCCTCTGACAATATAGCCCTTGGTGAGGAGAAACTTGATAACCCACGATGCAACGAAACCCCCTGCCCCAGTCACGCAAACTATTTCATCTCCTTTCTCGTTCTCATTCGGCTTCATTTCATCTGATATCATGGTTTGTGTCAGAAGCTGAAGTCCGAAACTCAGAGATGAATCAGATAAGTAGCACAATGAATCGTGGAAATGAAATGGAGATGTACGCTTTTGGGGTAGGCGAGAGAAAATTTCGGTGGGCCACATCTACGCAGGAATATCCATGAAATTTCAGCCGTCCGTGGAAGGGCAGAGAAGAGAAAATTTCGCTGGAGTAATCGTCACGCACTTCATTGCCATTGGCAGGTTTTGTAAATTTTCGAATCTTTACTCCGATTTCTTCGCGGTCATACAACTGATGACTGTGTCGGGACTCGACATCTTGAAAAGTGTCCCCAAGAAACTTACAAAAAACCTGCTCATGATCGTGCTCCATTGGTTCGTACATTGTAGATTGTCTGGAAGGCAAGGGTTAACTAGCCTGCCATAGGGCATTAAATGCCCTAGTACATGCATGCTCTATAACAAAATAACACAGCCTTGGTAGCTACATAAATTAAAAATAAAAGCTGTGTAACGACGTGACTCGTGAATCTCCGGGTTCTTAAAGATTTTTTTGGGTTGATTTAGTTGGAATTTTGAGAAGGAAACTAGAAAAATTAGCCTCAATGTAACTATTATGTTTTTTCCCATGAAATTTATAGAAATTTGGTTATATTTTGAAAAAATTCATGAGAGATTTTTGTAAATCTAAGTAAAAACTGTCAAACTTCATAATTTTAAGTGCCTTAGAAGTTTTTGTTGGACACCTAATCCTAAATGGGTTAGTGTGGAAGCTAAACAGACTAAGCAGTCCAAGGGACCTTGGGATGTGAATCCCAACAGTCACCACATGTACTATAAATGTATATCAAATTGTTAATAAAATTGAATTGCATGCTTTATCTTTCCTATTGCTCTTGCTGTCCATGTGTGTTTAACATGGTATCAGAGCGGGCGTACTCCTGTCCTGCATAATTTCTTTGAACCATTTGTTTTATGGTCTTTATGAGCAGGTCCTATTTTAGTATTCCTGCCCTTGCAACTCCTTTCTGCTATCTTCTCTGCAGTCTGTCTCTTGACAAGAATCTGTCTTGCGATGCATAATCTCTTGCAATTTGAAAATTTATTGTTGGATATTTTTCTAGGGTCGTCTTCGCTATTTTAGTGGAAAACTACATTTTATTAGCTGCGTTGTACTGAGTGGTGATTTAATATCTGACTTGTGTGTCAGACTGTGTAAACAGTGTGACTGAACCACCGTTGGCATTGTATAGTATACAACGCTTCTCTCTCCAGACTGGTCATACGCTCCAAAACGCAACGCATCCGCCATCCTCTCACTCGGCTTCATCAACGGAAGCTGGAGAGCCACCTTGCTGTTCCTGGTTATTTTTAAACTGAAATCATAACAATTTCTGGTCCATATCTACTCCTATTTCATTGATGTGTAGAGAAACGCTCCTTCACTCAGTGCTATTTGTGCCATTCTTTACCTGCGCCCTCTGTCTTTTACAGTCCTGACCCTTGAAATTAGACCGACACTCTCTGTCTGACATTTATCTGACATGGGAACGTTTGCTGACCTGGTTTGAAATGTTTGCGCTGGCATGCTGGTCATCCTGACCTGGTTTGAACGTTGGACGCTTCTTGTTTCAGTTTCATTTGTTTGAACCTTGAAACGCAGCTGCTCTTTCCAAGATTTCGTATGACTGACATGAGATGTGCCGCTGATCCGCTTCTTTTCGTTTGGCCTTCGCGTGCTAGAGGCTTCTTTTCATTTGGGCTTGTATCCTTTTATGGGCACTATTGCATGAACGGATCAGTTACTTCGATCCTTGCATGAACGAATGTGTTGACAATTTTTTCACTGGATCCTCCAGCATTGTTTGGAGAAACAATAGTGGAGGTAAAGTGGAAGCTGGGCAAGTCGTGACAAAGGGTTTCAAATTGCTACAGGATTTCACATTTCTCTTATTTCAGTGATGACCTCAAACTCCTTCGAATTCTGAAATACTATCAAACGCAGTGGGGACTCTATGTGCATTGAGACCTCGAAGGCCACGAAGGGCACGGAGGGCACTGATAAGGCCATCCTGGTTATGACTATCGATGGCTTTTAAATGTAGACGAGCGAGAACTACAATAAATTATTTCTAGCTCTGTGAGGCTTTTTAATTGTATCGACGGAGAATTGAGGCAACCATAATTTGGACTCTCGTCAACAAAGTGTTTTCTCATGGCTTCGAGGCAGAACATTGCTATCAATCTGAGGCGCACTTTGAGAGTTTGAGTGCAAGATCTACGACGTCAAAGATATCATCAGACGATGCGAAAGTTGGAGATTTTCCAAAACAATGAAGCAACGCAATGTAATTCTGACAAATTGAAGTGTCGGTATAATCTGGAGTAGCTGTGTGAATCCTGCATTCATTAATATATTCGTTAATCATAATGCGGTAGAGGATACCCGCGCTCGTCGTAGAGAATAAGGCCGCTGAACTCGGGAAGCTGACACCGTTCACCCATGAGAATCCGCCGCTGCCACACTAGTGCGTCGCTCGCTCCTGCATTTTTACTTCTGCTCGTTCTCCCGCCACCGTCCTCGGTTCGAATCTCCTCAAACGCCACGTTATTGTAGCAGAAGAAACCTCCTAGCTTCGGAAATCGACACTACAACGGCTGCCTCTTCCTGAACGAATTCTGGTGTCAGAGCATAAAACTTCTCGAGAATTCAAAAAATTGTCCCCGTCAAGTTTCCCTGGAGCTGTAGTTAAAGATCTTAAGGCATGCTTTGGCTTCTTTTTAGAATTTGAACCCGTATTTTCACCCTTAGACAACGGAAACGCCTGTAAAGACGACCGACAGCTAGTCTCTTCGAGCTCCTAGGGGTTGAGTTCGAAAATGTTAGAGCTTCCTTTAAATTCGAAGATGTTAAGATTTCCTTGGGTAGATGTGAGGCAAAATCAGCGGAAACTGCAGGACCGAAACTAAGCTTTGTTTTAGCCTTGGTCATTATGATTCTGCCAGAGGGAGCTGTCAGACTGGTTGAAGTTTTGGTATAGCCGCATATGGAAACATATATTTCCTTTGGATTTTCATTATGTTGCTGGAAAACACCCTATGCATGAACAAGGTTGAATGTCTCAATTTGTCTTCGACTATTGATCAACACTTTTACAACATTTGCCATTTTATTATTCAAGTCCAAGGGGGTGACAAAGTTCATGTTTCTATCTACAACGGTTTCAGATTTGATATTTTGAAAAGGCTTCTCTGAGTAGTATAATATTGATGCTCTTCTTCTAAGTTACCACAAGTTCAGTGAGATTGTTACTCTTGTTAGTAATCTTGGAACCCCATGCATTAATGATCTTGGTACACAACTTGTTTATATTCTTTAAGTTGCAGTTATTTGGCATTGTCTGATATATATAAGTTTACTTGTACTTTTACATTCTAAGAAAGTGCATTTGTAGTTGAAGCATTTTTTTGAAATGGATCGAATGGATGATGTATTAGAATTACTGAATACCCTAATACATTCCAGTATTGATGGGATGGTAAAAGTTAGCAAGGATTCTCTCTCTAATATTCAAACCTGTTTGCAAAATGCACGAGAGAAGATAGAATTTTTGCAACTTGAATAACAGCTACAGCAAGAAGAGCTACATCAAAATAGAGATCATTTTGAACCTGTTCAGAACATTGAGACAACCACCCATCAGCAGCAAGTAGATAATGTTACAATTCATTCAAATAAAGCAGCAGTTGTACATGCAGATGCAGAAACTCAGTCACCACTTCCCAAGCCCATCATCAGACCTTGGGAATAGCTTGTCCACAACAAGCACAAAACTGGTCTTGGATATGACAAGGACTTGTCCTTTCATATTCCAGACTACTCAAAACCCATTCAGTTTCAGAGTGCTGGATTCATTTATGACAGCTCACCTGCTCCTCATGACAGTTCACCTCCAGCTGTTCCAGACTCTGCTCCTCTTCCACAGCAACAACAACAACAGATCGTGAAATGCCAACA
>APFE030057115.1:0-12008 GCA_000404065.3 Pinus taeda
ATTTGGTGTGTTGAGTGTGGATTTCTAGAGAGCTTAAGGAAGGTTGTGAAGTTTGTTGCCTTGTGTGAGAGAGAGAGTTGTTTGTCTTGGGAGATCTACCTCCAAGGGTGAATGCTTATGAGACTTGCTGGCTGGACCATCTTGAGAAGGACTCAACGTCAGAACATTGGTTGTAACTTTCTCTGTTTTTGATTAATAAAATATAGATGACTACTGTTATGGTTCCATTCTCATTTGTCTTATAATGGTTAATGTGAATTACATCCTTTCTGACTGATGTATAGTTGCTTTTACTAGATTTTACGCTTGTGTTTCTCTTTTCTTTTCTTGTGCAGGTGTCCGCCCACGAGGATAGTGGAGGATCGTGACCGGCCGGAGTGAAGGAGCGAGAGTGGCATCTCTTCATCAAACATAGCTCTGGAATCCAAGTAGGTGTTCATTACCCACTTTGTAATTGCAACTAGGAACTTGCAGAGTAGCATTGATTGATTGTTGCTAGACCCGTTATGGGCTAGTAGGGATCGCCTCTATCCATAGAGGGGATTTACCTCTCCAACAGTTACCGCTCATGCGCTACCGAGTGGGGATGGACATAAGATGAAAATCGGCCACCCTACAGATGACCCAAGGCCATCTTTCGGGCAAACCCGAAAACACAACTCGATTGCCAACCCACCTTTCACACGGAAAGAAACCCTGTCGCTAGTATCATCTTGAGGGGCACGAGGGGACCAACACGAGCTGGGGAGCCACACCACAACAGCCCATACAGCTCCAAGAACTTAGAGAGCAGAAGGGAAATTGTTCACATATACCTCCCAGGACGAGCATGGCCAACATTACCGCTCATGCGCTACCGAGTGGGGATGGAGAGAAGATAAAAATCGGCCACCCTACAAATGACCCAAGGACATCCTTTAGGCAAATCCGAAAACACAACTCAATTACCAACCCACCTTTCACACGAAAATGAAGGGACGAGGGAGAGTTGGGCAAACGAGCTGCATGAACGTGCACAAAGCCAACCTCAAGTCACAACTTAGCATTTTCTGATACGGGCTCGTTCGCCCTGTTGCGCCCTCGCCCGACCCGCCTGAACGAGTTCACCCAAACCACTCGCCCGAACGACCCACTTGAACGAGTTCGCACACACAACCTCAAACGACTCACCCAAACGAAGGGACAAGGGAGAGCCGAGAAAACGAGCTGCACGAACATGCACAAAGCCAACCTCGGGTCACAACTTAGCATTTTTTGATACGGGCTCATTCGCTCGGGTGCGCCCTCGCCCGACCCGCCTGAACGAGTTCACCCAAACGACTCGCCCGAACGAGTTCGCACGCACGCCCTCAAACGACTCACCGAAACGAAGGAACAAGGGAGAGCCAGGCAAACGAGCTGCACGAACATGTACAAAGCCAACCTCGGGTCACAACTTAGCATTTTTAGATACGGGCTCATTCACCCGAGTGTGCCCTCGCCCGACCCGCCTGAACGAGTTCACCCGAACGACCCGCCCGAATGAGTTCGCATGCACGCCCTCAAACAACTCACCCAAACGAAGGGACGAGGGAGAGCCGGGAAAACTAGCTGGACGAACATGCACAAAGCCAACCTCGGGTCACAACTTAGCATTTTTTGATACGGGCTCGTTCACCCGGGTGCGCCCTCGCCCGACCTGTCTGAACGAGTTCACCCGAACGACCCACCCGAACGAGTTCACACACACAACCTCAAACGACTCACCCAAGCGAAGGGACAAGGGAGAGATGGGAAAACGAGCTGCACGAACGTGCACAAAGCCAACCTCGGGTCACAACTTAGCATTTTTTGATACGGGCTCGTTCTCCCGAGTGCGCCCTCACCTGACCCACCTGGACGAGTTCACCCGAACGACCCGCCCGAACGAGTTCACACGCACGCCCTCAAACAACTCACCGAAACGAAGGGACAAGGGAGAGCTAGGCAAACGAGCTGCAGAAATGTGCACAAAGCCAACCTCGGGTCACAACTTACCATTTTTTGATACAGGCTCATTCGCCCAGGTGAGCCCTCGCCCGACCCACCTTGTAACGCCCTGAGGACCGGGCACTCCGCACGATGACGGGCGACCCGAACGAAGGCTGAATGACCTCCCACCCGACGGTTCGTTTGGAGACTTGACATGAAAAGCGACATTACCGATGTGACGAAGGTGGCATACGGGCAGCAGGGCGAACGTAGAGTCGGACGCCTGAACGAACAAAGGCGCACAGACCCGGGTCGTTCGACAGTTCGAACGAATGGGTGAACGAACGGGTGGCGGACACGACAGCGAACGAACTAAGTGTGGGCACGCACGACATAAAGCTGAATGACACGGTGGGGCAGTCTATTAACCGAACGACAGTAATAGCAGTCGGGGGGAGGCACACGTGAGTAGTAAAGTGGAAAGACGGGCGAAGGCTTATAGTCTCATTGTGTGGGAGGCTTCGTGTACGGAGGCCGACCCACAAAGAGACATGACACGCAACGGTTCGAAGTGGATCGGGTTGGCTTGGGGCGTCGAACGATTTAATCAAACAATTTTGGGGGTCGGCTTGGTGGGCCGACGCCCCTCCTACTTGGCAGTGGATTCATATATAAACGAAGGCGCATTGCAACAGGAGGAAATCAAGCAGGCGATCATCAAACGATCATTCATCTGATCTAAGATCTTCGAACGAGGTCGCAAGTAGCCTTAGTGTGAAATGTGATGAATTAAACTCAGTCGAAGTGGAGCAGAGGTCGGTGGAACGCAGAGCAGCTGCGGTAGAGATCGGTTGGCTGAACGGAGACAGGGTTACCTCGCCGATCTTGGCAAGGTGCCGGCAGGGCGCACGGTCATAGGCAGAAACAGGTTGAATGGTTGCAGACCTGTGGTAAGGTGCTGTAATTCAGTCGTAAGAGATAGGTGGCCGAACAGTCTGTTGTGAGATCGGTCGGGCAAAAGCGCACGGAGTGCCGACGACCCGATGATCACGAAGGTTGTGGCCTGTGTAAAAAGTCGTGCAGCCCGAGCGGCTCACGCAAATTGTAAACTGTAAACTTTGGCAAAGTAAAGAAACGGTTTTGGAGCACAGCTCGGTTGGGGCTGGCTCCTCCACTAAAACATCTGTGTTATGTGTTAAGTGTCGGCATTTATTATTGCTGCTATTTATGGTTGTTTACATATGCTGAACGAATTTATAAGTTAACTAATATAATGAGAATTATATCGATGTTAATTATATGGTGATAAATCGATGAAGAATTAAGTTTAAGAATCGGTTTTAAGGTGAAGTGTTCAGTTATAAGACAAATTGAAGTTTGTGAGAGGCGTAGTCCACTTTGCCCGAACCCGGCAAAAGGTGGTGCCGCACTCCCCGTCAAACGAAAAAAAGTTACGGGGGCGTAACAGATGGTATCAGAGCTAGTTTAGCGTGCGGACGAAAGCGTTGAAGCTCAGACAGAGCTGGTGAACCGGTTGGGGAAGTCGCAGGTGTGTCACATTCGGTTGGACCAAACGGAGGTTTGGCTGGACGAGCAGGTGACAGGTGCGCACGTTCAGGTCGTTCAACAGTTGGGTGAGCGGGTGAACGGAAGATTGAACGGATAGAGTAACAGGCCGGGTGGAAGAACTAAACGAACGGTGCATAGCTCGGGCAAACTGTCGAACAAAGGACCGAACGACGGGGCACAGTTCGGGTCAGCAAGCCGGGCGAACGGGTTGAACGAAGTGCAGATTCAGGTCATTCGAATAGTGAACGGGCAGTAGAGTAGACTGGGCGGAGACCTGAACGACAGGGCGCCGGTTGGGTCATTCAACAGAAGAGAAATGAACGAACAGGGCGCAAGTCGGGTCAGCAATTCGGGTAAATAAGGACATGGCAGAAGTTGAAGAACGCAGACGGAAGTTCTCTAGTATCTTAGGCCGAATGGAAAAGATGATGGAGAGACATCCTCGGATTCTTGAAGAACTTGCTGCCTTAGGAAGAGATGTTGAAGAACTTTTTCAAATCAGTTGTACCAAAGAGCAAGGGGCAGTTGCGAAGTGTACGACTGAGGAGGAAGAAGTTTGTGTGACTAAAGAGGTTATCTATGTGCCGATAGCCGAGGATGAACTTGAACCCGGTCAAGTTGGAGAATGCACAGACAGGTGGCCTACACATATAGATGAAGGTGCTCTCAAGGAGAGGCCTCATGATGATGATACAAATGGTTCATATGGGCATTTGGTGGATGAATCGGGTGCCGAGGGAGGCAAAATCAGTTTGCCTGTGCAACAGAACATCTTACCATGAAGATGCGCGACAGGACCTCGTATGAAGAAGAAAGAAATGACCACGGTTGAAGGACGAGAACCGGACATTCAAGCACTTACGGACAGCATCTTGGATCGGCCAAGAGGGCTGGAGTTGGTGGAAAGTTATGACAAAGGAAATGATGTGTGTAGGGAACCGAATATCCAAGAGGAAGATCGGGAGGCACACCGGCAGTTAAAGGACGGAGTTCCGAACAGATGGATAGGGCTGATGGATGAGGGTGAGCCACCAGACTCACCTCCTTGGAGACTTGCTTAGATGACACAGAAGCTGGGCTCACCGTTGGCTGCTCAAGGCAGTGGGCCCATAAGGTGATTGGGCAGGTTGGTCCTATGTGCAGCAGAGAAGTGGGGTTCCCACGAACTTGAGCCGGGGACCGAACTTGTAGGTGTCCACACATAAGTGTAACACTTATGCCGAGGTCCATACATGGTGACTTGGAGGTCTGAAGCATTGAGGAGCCGAGTCGATGTCTAATTTCCAACTTGATGTAGTATGGGATGCATACTCCCGCGACGTGCACAGGATTACGAAACGGGAGGGCGACTTGGTATGGAGGACCGAAGAGGGCATGATGATATGGAGGTTGTCGGGACGACAACAGAATAAGGTGGGGGAGGATGTAACGCCCTGAGGACCGGGCACTCCGCACGACGACGGGCGACCCGAACGAAGGCTGAACGACCTCCCACCCGATGGTCCGTTTGGAGACTTGACACGAAAAGCGACATTACCGATGTGACGAAGGTGGCATACGGGCAGCAGGGCGAACGTAGAGTCGGACGCCTAAACGAACAAAGGCACACTGACCCGGGTTGTTCGACAGTTCGAACGAATGGGTGAACAAACGGGTGGCGGACACGACAACGAACAAACTAAGTGTGGGCGTGCACGACATAAAGCTGAATGACACGGTGGGGCAGTCTATTAACCGAACGACGGTAATAGTGGTCCGGGGGAGGCACACGCGAGTAGTAAAGTGGAAAGATGGGCGAAGGCTTATAGTCTCATTGTGTGGGCGGCTTCGTGTACGAAGGCCGACCCACAAAGAGACATGACACGCAACGGTTCGAAGTGGATCGGGTCGGCTTGGGGCGTCGAACGATTTAATCAAACAATTTTGGGGGTCGGCTTGGTGGGTCGACGCCCCTCCTACTTGGCGGTGGATTCATATATAAACGAAGGTGCATTGCAACAGGAGGAAATCAAGCAGGCGATCATCAAATGATCATTCATCCAATCTAAGATCTTCGAACGAGGTCACAAGTAGCCTCAGTGCAAAATGTGACGAATTAAACTCGGTCGAAGTGGAGCAGAGGTGGGTGGAACGCAGAGCAGCTGCGGTAGAGATCGGTTGGCCGAATGGAGACAAGGTTACCTCGCCGATCTTGGCAAGGTGCCGGCAGGGCACACGGTCATAGGCGGAAACAGGTTGAATGGTCGCAGACCTGTGGTAAGGTGCTGTAATTCGGTCGTAAGAGATAGGTGGCTGAACAGTCTGTTGTGAGATCGGTCGGGCAAAACCGCACGGAGTGCCGACGACCCGACGATCACGAAGGTTGTGGCCTGTGTAAAAAGTTGTGCAGCCCGAGCGGCTCATGCAAATTGTAAACTGTAATCTTTGGAAAAGTAAAGAAACGGTTTTGGAGCGCAGCTCGGTTGGGGCTGGCTCCTCCACTAAAACATCTGTGTTATGTGTTAAGTGTCGGCGTTTATTATTGCTGCTGTTTATGGTTGTTTACATATGCTGAACGAATTTATAAGTTAACTAATATAATAAGAATTATATCGATGTTAATTATATGGTGATAAATCGATGAAGAATTAAGTTTAAGAATCGGTTTTAAGGTGAAGTGTTCAGTTATAAGACAAATTGAAGTTTGTGAGAGGCGTAGTCCACTTTGCCTGAACCCGGCAAAAGGTGGTGCCGCACTCCCCATCAAACGAAAAAATTTACAGGGGCATGACACACCTGAACAAGTTCACCCGAACGACCCGCGCGAACGAGTTCACACACACACCGTCAAACGACTCACCCAAACGAAGGGACAAGGCAGAGCCGGGCAAATGAGCTGCAAGAACGTGCACAAAGCCAACCTCGGGTCACAACTTAGCATTTTTTGATACGGGCTCATTTTCTCGGGTGCGCCCTCGCCCGACCCGCCTAAACGAGTTCACCCGAATGACCCGCCCGAACGAGTTCGCACGCACGCCCTCAAACGACTCACGGAAACGAAGGGACAAGGGAGTGCTAGGAAAATTAGCTGCACGAACGTGCACAAAGCCAACCTCGGGTCACAACTTAGCATTTTTTGATATGGACTCGTTCGCCCGGGTGCGCCCTCGCCCGACCTGCCTGAATGAGTTCACCCGAACGACTCGCCCGAACAAGTTCCCACGCACGCCCACAAACGACTCACCCAAATGAAGGGACAAGGGAGAGTCGGGAAAACGAGTTGCACGAACGTGCACAAAGCCAACCTCAGGTCACAACTTAGCATTTTTTGATACGGGCTCGTTCGCCCGGGTGCGCCCTCGCCCGACCCGCCTGAACGAGTTAACCCAAACGACCCGCCTGAACAAGTTTGCACGCACAACCTCAAATGACTCACCCAAATGAAGGGACAAGGGAGAGCCAGGAAAACGAGCTGCACGAACATGCACAAAGCCAACCTTGGGTCACAACTTAGCATTTTTTGATACGGGCTCGTTCGCCTGGGTGCGCCCTCGCGTGACCCACCTGAACGAGTTCACCTGAACGACTCGCCTGAACGAGTTCGCATGCACGCCCTTAAACGACTCACCCAAACAAAGGGACAAGGGAGAGTTGAGCAAACGAGCTGCACGAACGTGCACAAAGCCAACCTCGAGTCACAACTTAGCATTTTTTGATACAGGATCGTTCGCATGGGTGCGCCCTCGCCCGACCCGCCTAAACGAGTTCACCCAAACGACCCGCCTGAACGGGTTCGCACACATGCCCTCAAACGACTCACCCAAACGAGGGGGCAAGGGAGAGCCAGGAAAATGAGCTGCACGAACGTGCACAAAGCTAACCTCGAGTCACAACTTAGCAATTTCTGATACGGACTCATTCGCCCGGGTGCGCCCTCGTCTGACTCGCCTGAACGAGTTCACCCGAACGACTCGCCCGAACGAGTTCGCATGCACACCCTCAAATGACTCACTGAAACGAAGGGACAAGGGAGTGCTGGGCAAACGAGCTACATGAACATGCACAAAGCCAACCTCGGGTCACAACTTAGCATTTTTTGATACGGGCCCATTCACTCGGGTGCGCCCTCGCCCGACCCGCCTTAACGAGTTCACCCAAACGACCCGCCCAAACGACTCGCCCGAACGAGTTCGCACGCACGCCCTCAAACGATTCACCCGAATGAAGGGACAAGGGAGAGCCAGGAAAACGAGCTGCATGAATGTGCACAAAGCCAACCTCGGGTCACAACTTAGCATCTTTTGACACAGGCTCATTTGCCCAGGTGCGCCCTCACCCGACCCGCCTGAACGAGTTCACCCGAATGACCCGCCCGAACAAGTTCGCACGCACGCCCTCAAACGACTCACCCGAATGAAGGGACAAGGGAGAGCCAGGCAAACGAGCTACACAAACGTGCACAAAGCAAACCTCAGGTCACAACTTAGCATTTTTTGACATGGGCTAATTCACTCGGGTGTGCCCTCGCCCGACCCGCCTGAACGAGTTCACCCGAATGACTCGCCCGAACGAGTTCGCACGCATGCCCTCAAATGACTCACCCAAACGAAGGGACAAGGGAGAGCTGGGCAAATGAGCTGCACGAACGTGCACAAAGCCAACCTCGGGTCACAACTTAGAATTTTTTGATACGGGCTTGTCCGCATGGGTGCGCCCTCACCCAACCCGCCTGAACGAGTTCACCCGAACGACCCACCCGAACCAGTTCGCATGCACGCCCTCAAACGAATCACCCAAACGAAGGGACAAGGGAGAGCTGGGCAAACGAGCTGCACGAACGTGCACAAATCCAACCTCAGGTCACAACTTAGCATTTTTTTACACAGGCTTGTTCGCCCGGGTGCGCCCTTGGCCGACCCGCCTGAACGAGTTCTCCCGAACAACCCGCTCGAATGAGTTCGCACGCACGCCCTCAAACGACTCACGCAAACAAAGGGACAAGGGAGAGCTGGACAAACGAGCTGCACGAATGTGCACAAAGCCAACCTCGGGTCACAACTTAGCATTTTTTGACATGGGCTCGTTCGCACAGGTGCGCCCTCGTCCGACCCGTCTGAACGAGTTCACCCGAACGACCCGCCCGAACGAGTTCGCACGCACGCCCTCAAATGACTCACCCAAACGAAGGGACAAGGGAGAGCCAGGCAAACGAGCTGCACGAACGTGCATAAAGCCAACCTCGGGTCACAACTTAGCATTTTTTGACATGGGCTCATTCGCCCGAGTGCGCCCTCGCCCGACCCGCCTGAACGAGTTCACCTGAATGACTCGCCTGAACGACCCGCCTGAACGAGTTCGCACGCACGCCCTCAAATGACTCACCCAAACGAAGGGACAAGGGAGAGACGGGCAAACGTGCACAAAGCCAACCTCGGGTCACAACTTAGCATTTTTTGATACGGGCTCGTTCGCCTGGGTGCGCCCTCGCCTGAACGACCTGCTCGAACGACCTGCCTAAACGAGTTCACACGGACGCCCTTGGCCGACCCAAGCGAACGACTCGCCTGAATGAGTTCACACGGATGCCCTCGCTCGACCCACCCGAATGACCCACCGGAATGAGTTCGCACGGATGCCCTCGCTCGACCCGCCCAAACGAGTTCACACACACGCCCTCACCCGACCCACCCGAACGACCCGCCCGAACGAGTTCACACGCACGCCCTCAAACGACTCACTGAAACGAAGGGACAAGGGAGAGCCGGGAAAATGAGCTACACAAACGTGCACAAAGCCAACCTCGGGTCACAACTTAGCATTTTTTGATACGGGCTCGTTCTCCCGGGTGCGCCCTCGCCCGACCCGCCTGAACGAGTTCACCTGAACGACCCGCCCAAACGAGTTCGCACGCACGCCCTCAAACGACTCACCGAAATGAAGGGACAAGGGAGAGCTGGGCAAACGAGCTGCACGAATGTGCAGAAAGCCAACCTCGGGTCACAACTTAGCATTTTTTGATACGGGCTCGTTCGCCCGACCTGCCTGAACGAGTTCACACGAACGCCCTTGCTCGACCCACCTGAACGAGTTCACACGGACGCCCTCGCCCGACACGCCCGTTCGGGCGAGGGCATCCGTGTGAACTCCTTTGAATGACCCGCCGGAATGAGTTCACATGAACGCCCTCGCCCGACCCTCCCGAACGAGTTTGCACGGACGCCCTCACCCGACCCTCCCAAACGAGTTTGCACAGACACCCTCGCCCGAACGACTCGCCCGAACGAGTTTGCACGGAAGCCCTCACCCGAACGAGTTTTCACAGACGCCCTCGCCCGAGCGACCCGCCTGAACAAGTTTGCACGAACGCCCTCACCCAACCCGCCCAAATGAGTTTGCACATACGCCCTCTCTTGAACGACCCGCCCGAACGAGTTTGCATGGACACCCTCTCCCAAATGAACCGCCCAAAAGAGTTTGCACGGACAACCTCGCACGAGCCGCCCGAACGAGTTTACACCGACGTCCTCGCCCGACCCGCCCAAACGAGTTTACATGGGCACCCTCAAACGACCTGCCTGAATGAGTTTGCATGGAAAACGACCTTCTGGAATGAGTTTACATGGCAAACGACCCGCCCGAACGAGTGTTTACATGGCAAATAACCCGCTCGAACCAGTTTACATGGGCTCCGACACACGACCAAAACCAAGGCACAAGGGAGATTCAGGCGAACGGGCAGCACAATCGTGCAGAAAGCCCACCCCCTGTCTCAACTTTGCATTTTTTATACGGCAACGTGTGCCCTAGGTGCCGTCACATGACATGACATGACCCAACCCGACCCTCCCCAACGCGTTTGCATGGGCACCCACACACGACACGTCCCGACCCGCCCGAACGAAATTTGGGGTTTCCATGGGTACACGACCCGAACGAAATTTTGGGGTTTCTGTGGGCGCCTGACCCGAACAGAGGCACGGGGGAGCGTCAGGAAAACGGGCCGCACGAACTTGCAGAAGACACATGGGCAGTCACGACTTAGCATTTTTTGCACGGCCATGTGCGCCCGGGCACCAACACATGACCCGACCGACCTTGGGTGAGCCAACCCGACCAGCCCGAATGCGTTTGCACGGGCACCCACACAGGACATGACACGACCTGACCCGAACAAAATTTTGGGTTTCCTTGTATGCACAACCCGAATGAAATTTGAGGTTTCCATGGGTGCTCGACCCGAACGAAGGCACAAGGGAGCGTCGAGAAAACGGGCTGCACGAACGTGTATAAGGCATAAGGGGGGTCATCAATTAGCATTTTTGGCACTGCCACGTGTTCCCAAGCACCCATGAGCAACACGAGCCGACCCGCCCGAACGAAATTTGGGGTTTCCATGGGTGCACGACCCGAACGAAGGCACGAGGGAGCGTCGGGCAAAAAGGTCGCGCGAACATGCAGAAGGCACGCGGGTGGTCACGGCTTAACATTTTTTGCATGGCCACATGTTCCCGAGCACCCACTCATAGCACGGCATGACCCGACCCGACTCGCCCGAACGCATTTGCACGGGCACCCACACACGACATGACCCGACCCACCCGAACAAAATTTGGGGTTTCCATGTGTGCACGGCCCGAACGAAATTTGGGCTTTCCATGGGTGCACGACCCGAATGAAGGCTCGAGGGAGAGTCAAGAAAACGGGCCGCACGAACGTGCAGAAGGCACACAGGCGGTGACGACTTAGAATTTTTGGCATGGCCACATGTGCCGACGTACCCACACACAGCACGACACGACCCAACCCACCTTGGGTGAGCTGACCCAAATCGCCCAAGTGAAATTGGGGGTTTCCATGGCTGCATGACCTGAACAAAGAAGGCACACGGGCGGTCATGACTTAGCATTTTTGGCACGGCCATGTGTGCTCGAGCACCCACACACGGCATGGCATGCGATAACTCGGCCCGCCCGAAGGAAATTTGGGGTTTGATTGGGCGCATGACCCGAACGAAGGCACGAGGGTAGGAATATATTTGAATCTAATACATAAATATACCTCGTGTAACATGCCCCTTAAGGTCTTTTCAAAGAAACATTTTTCCCTTTGACCTCTTTTATAATCACTTTACAGTGCAAGTCCTGATTTCAGATGAGCCAACACGGAACTCAATATAAATAGATAATATATATAATAATAATATAGATATATATATATATATAATATATATTCTCTTTTTCTTGAATAAATAAAAATATCAAAAGTACTTTTATGAAGACCGAACCCAGTTACACTTTCTTCAACACCCCCTCTTAACTAGGGAGGTATTCATAAATCATTACAAGGTGTTTGGCTATTTTTCAATCTTGAATAATTCACATAAGAGAAACCAAATTGGCAACCCATTTGTTATAGCATCATAAGATCAGAGCACAATGTTGGCGAGGCCAATGGCTTATAAACACCTTAGTCATTGTCTCTAAAGGTACATACCCACCCAGGTGTTCCCT
>APFE030057118.1:11398-45695 GCA_000404065.3 Pinus taeda
TTGGAGCAGCAAAACCCTAGAATCCAAAGCTCTGATACCAAATGTTATGAAACCAGCTCAAGAAAAGATAGAAAAGATAGATCAACGCCTTATAATTCAACCTCTTTGAGGGAGCAACCTCCTTTACATTACATAAATGAACAATTCTTGTATGATACAAATGACAAAACCTCCTTTCTATATATAGGAGTCTAAGGAGTCACAATATAACCCAGCCGACCTAACAATAATAATATAAAGCCATAAAAATAACAATAGTGGGATTCTATGGGGCACAGTAATAACAATATGGGGGCAATAGGGGAACAACAATATTAATAAGGGGTACAACTACCATAGTAATGGGGTAATCACTAGTATTATAGGGACCCAACAGTAAAACTCTAGTGGGAGCTCGAATGCAAGAAGATGATAATGGTGACAATGATAATGATCGTGGTCAATAATGAATGGAAGACCCTCTTATTTATAACAAAGTATTGGGTTGATCTCGAAAATGGAATAACAATAAAATAATATTGACCAAATCAAGATCTAACCGTTAGGAATACTTTATTATATTTTTTGGAGAGAGAAGAGATATTCAAAATGGTCAAATATCTTTATTTGGAAATAATTAACAAATAAAATGATTTATTAATTATTTCGCAAGGATTAAGAATGGTGTGAAATTGAAATAATTATTAAATAGTGGTTTAACAATTATTCTAATAATATAATTAAGGGATAATAAATAAATAGTGATTTATTTAATTATTCCTAGATTATTTAGTCAAATGTGACAAGGAATAAGTATCAAACAATGATTTAATAATTATTCCTAGAGAAAATTAGATAAATAATGATTTATTCAATTATTCTCATGGGTTTTTTTTAATTTTAATCAGATATAATTTAATTAAAATGGTTTACTAAATTATTCCCCATGTGAAAGTGATTTTACTATGGTAAAATTAATCCTACATGGTGTATTTTGATCCACCTAGTTAGAAATGGATAGTTGATCATTTTTTTGTGATAACAAGGGAAAAAGAGTAATTTGCACCACTTCATATATTAATAAAATTCCCTAAATTCCATCCCTCAAGTGAATTTAGAAGGATTGGAATTTTCTTTAAGGTTTGCAATAATTCGGTCCAATTTCGTACTACACGTTTGTGCTCTTGGAGGGATGAAACTCCTAGATGAATAGCCTCAAACAAAATTAGAATACTACTTTATGCACAGATGTACAAGGCCATAGAGATGAAGTTTTCAAGCCACTGTTAAAAGTCTAATTCAGATATGTGGATTTTAATAGTAGGTTCACCCTTCAACTATATATGAATTACTTGCAAGAAGAGCATAAAACTCAATGAACCCCATAACCCAAAAAGAAACCAAAATGATAACCCTTCTACAATATATATCAGCCTCCTTTAGGATTGATCAAGGTTGTAGAAGTGATAGACAGATAATGTGAATTCTTTGTGTATCTTTGTGAGTGAATTAACTTGTTTATATACTTGATGGAGGGGGTCGATTAGTCCTTGCACAAATATGTCTGACTTGCCCTTGCACAAATAGATATGACTTGCAATCATGGAAGGAAATGAAATTCAAAATTGAATTTTCATTTGGAGCCAAAAATCAAATGAGGCCAACTTGTCATAGGCCTATAATTTTTGAATTCAAAATTTGAAATTTATCTTGGAACCAAATGATTAGGCTTTCCTCCATCATTTTTAAATTTCAAAATTGAACTAATATTCATTTAGTGTCGACCAACCTTTTCATCAAATAATTTTTTATAATGGTGCCATTTATTTTTATTTTTATTTCTTTGCTTCAAGAGGATAACAAGCATAGTCTTCAAAAGCTTGAGCCAACTATTTTAAATTGTGCCTAGACCTTAAGCAAACTTTTTTAATAATATTCATTTTAAATGTGGGGAGAAATACCTATTCCCTAGGGGACATAACCTTCAAACATCAACATCTCATCAACTGGGAGGTCCCATGAAGCACTCCACATATCAACATAAACGACTTGATGAGGGGAATCCAATACAGATGTACATGACCACAAAGACCTTAAATTTCTTTGTTTTATTTGTCATCAAAGGCAGGGCACATACGAGGTATAATCATCTTTCAATGAATCCAAACCCTAGAGCTAGGGTTTCATCAATGCATCATCTCATCCATGCATGCCAATATACTGAGGACAACAATGGCAACATACTCAATAGTGCAAGCTAGAAAAATATTAGAAAGTCCATTTTTCTCTATAATGTTAGATGGAAGTATAGACAATGGTTTGGAATAACACCTTGTTGTGTATTCTACATATCTAAAATTAAAAGGTTTGGTCCCTCTAGTCTCATAATTTATGAACATGACTAGTGTTCTTGATGGAAAAGAAATACTATATATGATATCATCATTATTTTAAAGGAAACAAGGCAGTTGAAAAATGAGCAACTAATAACAATTTTGAATGGTGATGCTTCATCTATGATTGGATGTGAAAATTGATTTTTCACATTGCTAAATAATGATCTACCAAATATTTTTGGTGCTCATTGCATTGCATATCGTGAACAACATCAGATGCTTCAAAGAAGATACTAGAGTTTTTGTGTGTTGAGAAAATAGCAAATAAGGTATACTCATGGGTCATAAATTTGACAAAGAGAAATAATGAACTCATTACTTTAATAGAGATAATGAAATTATAATCCTTGTTGGTTCTTCAAATCCATGGGATTTGATGCCTCTCTAGGGGTCAAGTGATTGAAAGACTAGTTACATTGATGCTTGTTATTCCGAGCTTGTGGAAGAGAGAAAGAAAGCATTCATGGTATCAGAAGGCAAAGATTTTTTTTGTTCAATTTTGTTTGAATATGCTTGTTGATGTTTTGAAGGAATTGAAAAAAAAAAAAAAATTCAAGAAGATAACGTGGATGCCAAATCGCTTGGAATAACTATTGACCATGCATTAAATACTCTTAAATGATATTTATGTAGACAAAATTATTTTGCAGAAGGCGTTGTACATCTTACTAAATTTTTGAAAGACTCTAAAGATAGCTTTGTTGAAAATTTTGACAAAGAGGGGATTACCCATATACATGATTTGTTGTATATTCCAATCCATGATGAACAATTGTCACAACCAATGGTAGTTTGCATTGATGGCTCCCTAGAGTGTTGCATACAACTTACATGAAATTATGTCCAAGCATTGATTGAGAGTTTCAATTCAATATTTCTATATCTTCATCTTTTTAATGAAACAAGGTTATTTATCCCTTATCATTATCCATTAGATCTTTATGTTAAAAAATATAACACAAAAAATTGGCTTGAAGAACGTTTTTCACATTTGCAACATAAAACATGTAATGAAGGTGAAAATGTACCAATGTTTGGTATTACAGCTTGTAAAAGAGAATTATATCAGATTATCAATGTGGTTTATTTGAATGGAGAAATATTCCTAATGAAAGATGCATAGAAAGTATTTTCTTAAGCAAAAGATTGACAATCCAAGTATCCAAATATGCTAAAATTATGGCAAGCAATGCTTTTCATACTAGCATGCACCTTTGCATGTGAACGTTCAAAGATATAAGATATAAGGAGAACAGAACTATCAATTAACACACTTGATGCATTGATGCACCTATCATTAATAGGTCCTAGCATAGCAGAGGTGGAATGGGAACAACTTTATGAGATTTTGCAAGATGCAAAGGAAAGAAGAATTTTTGACATGTGAAAATTATTAATTTATATGTTTTTCTACTTTGCACAAAGTTTATTTATACATATAATTTTTTGGACTTTTGTTGTCTTCTACTATATTTATATTTTTGAGATATGGAATTTTAATGTTCTTTGTATAGTGATGGAATGTGGAATACAAGTATTAATATTTACATGGATGATGGTTGCCATAAGAAGAAATCAAATATATCATTTGAAAGACTTTTCATGTGTTATTGTTATAGATTTATAGCATTTCTACTATTATATTATATTCTTTTTTCAAATTGTGTTCCTAACATATTGACCTCCATGTTGCTCGTCTTATTGCCATATTACTATAAGTTCATAGCATATTTGTTGTAATTTTGAATACTTATTTCAAATTCTAAAAATATTGGTCAAATTTTGAGGCCTGCTTTCTCGGGAAGGCTATGCCCACTAAATATTTTTGTTTACAAATCAAGATAAAGATTGTTTTTTTCTTTGGTAAAAGTCTCCATTTTCTTGTGTGAAAAGTTTGCATTTATTTTCAGTGAAACTTTCTGTTTATGTTATGTAATTTAACATTAAGTAAATCCATAATAGTACCTCTATGTTTCGAATTTGAATTATGTCAATTATAACCAAACAAATTTGAAGTTGAACATTATATATTTTTATCTAGTGTAATTAAGCTTAAAGTATTGTATTTCTATGTCAAATTAATATTAAAATAATAAAGTTGTATGGTATTGAAGGCCCCACTACACCACATATGGAGAATGAGATGTTGATTATTTTATTTTTCCATTTTCATCTCATATACATAAGTGGCCCACATCTTACTAACCTTCTGAAAAATGCAATAAAAGATGTGATGCATTTAGATTGGAGTATTTTGCTACTATGGCATAACATCTCTCCCATTATGCTTCTCAAGATGCATTTAAATACAAGAAGATTCTTTTGCAGAGATATCCAATCTCCCTCTTTCTTTGGCTTTAATGCATAGCTTCCAGGCAACTTGATGCTTTCCATTGCTTTCATTATCATTGGAGCAATGGAATTTAGAAACTTGTAAGTTGTGACATTAGATTGACGTAACTAGATTTTAGGGTAAATTGTCATTTGGAATAGTATGTATATGTATCAATTAATAATTTGTTGCCAAATGCATATCTTATTATATACTTTCATTAAGCAAAATAAATATGTTTCAAATGTTCAACACTTCAACACTTTTTGTTGAAACCTCCACAATTGTAGTTGTCAAAGTATTATAATTTAAATATATTTAATTTTTAGTTGATATGTCTACAAATTAGATTAAAGGGTATAGTCTCTAAATAATACACCAAGGTGAAAACTATTTTTCAATTTCCAATGAAATTCCTTTGTCTAAAAAATAAACGAGTTAGATATGATATGGTCAATTTCAAACCAAGATTCAAGATTTAATAAGTCATTTGTGTGTTATGGTCATTTTATTTTTTTCTTATGATAATATGTTAAAAACTTTAATATAATTATGTTATTGAAAGGTAATTTTTTAATCAAGCCTTATTGGTGAAGGGCTAATTTATTATGAGAACATCACTTTTAAAAAGAACATTTTTAAACATAATATTTCTTGACTAGAAACATAAAAACCTAACACTTCAAAACAAAATTGTATGACGCATAATGAGAAATCCAAATCCCAACCCTACTCATGTCTACAAAGTTTTAAACAACAATCAAACCTAAAAAAAATCATTTTTATTTTTTTTTAAATAACAGCAATCATGCCTGAAATTTGACTTTATACCTTAGGTTTTTTTAATTTTTAAACATGCTTGACCGTTGATAAAAATGCTAAATGTCTATATTATAATAATAAATAAATAAATAAATAATAAAAATGGAAATGAAATGAAATGCTAAATTTAAATTGAAAGCGTTCTAGCTACCTGTGATAATTTTAGTGACTCGTCACTTTGAGGCTAACAAATGAAATAGATTGTCGATTCAAATTTCTCGTTGATGAATCATAACAAGTATGTCACTAGTTTGTCATTAAAATTAGAAAATTTGAAGATCAAATAGCTACAAGACGATCTGTTGTTACATTAAGCATGGATGCTGCCTAGGAATTGTGAGTCTTAATATGTTTGTGATGCAAGAGCATCTAGCTCACAGTGACGAGGCAGAAAGACTCCAACCAGGTTCACGAGCGGGACACCGAATTGTTAAATTCTGCTGAAAATAATTTTTCTTTTTATTTTATTTTACAAGTCAGAAACAGTTAAATGATTTACTTTCCAGTTAAGATTACTATTAGTTTCATTGTCAATTGAAGGGTAGTTTCTGTAATTAGGAAAAATAACTATTAATTGCTTTTACAAGTCTTAAAATATTTAAACAGTTACAGTTACAAATAGGAACAGAAGCATGTAACTGATTTTGTAATAGAAAGAGACAAACTGCAAGCCTTAACTGAATACAGAGGCTATAAAAGCAAAACATCCATGTAAAGAAAGGGTCTTTTTTTCAAATAGAGAACAAGTTGAATAATTGAAGAATAAAATCATCAAAGCATTCAAAAGTACCTGAAGAATATTGTCCATCTATTAACTCCTAAATTATGAAATTGATCTCTCACACATGATGACTGAGATTTTATATTTCTGTAAATTAAATGTAACATTGTGATTGTTGAACGAATATGAACTGTATCCGAAACCGTTGCCAAACAAGCACACAGGAGTATAGTTGAAGAATCATCATTACGAAATCGAGACAAGCACGCAAGCAACTAATCCAGTACAAGAACCAAACGCCAGCGACGAAGTACAACGATAAACGAAGGCTACAGGTACCCAACAAATCATTTCCTTTTCCTTTCATTAAAAAGAACAGTTACATTTGTATTACTCAGAAACATTACGACATAGTCGAAAACCAAAGAGTGGAGGTCCCTTAAGGATTACAAAGATTGTCATAACCAAAGTCAGATCAAAGTTCGCTCAGCCGTTACAGATAGACAACAGAAAGACGAAAACCCTCGTTAGGGTTTGATTACAGACACAAAACCAGAGTCGTTGAAGCCGCATTGCAACAGTGAACACATCCCAAACAAACGACGGCGGACATGAAAACCACCAGGCTCAAACAATAAAGTAACAAGCGAACCATACACATAATAGAGAGCTCGAGACAGGCTAGCTAAATAGGTTCCAGGCCTACCAACTTTCACGCCAACAAACATTTCTGGAGACAGAGATGCGCGCCCTCCAGGCCACTGTAGCAGACCTGCAACCGAACAAAAGAGACGAGTCAGGGTTCAACAGAACCAGGAAGAACGAAACCCTCGAACAGAAAAACAAAACCAGCATATTAGAAATAAAGGCAAACGGGAAAGGAAACCTCACCTGGAGACCGCGTGAGGAGTGACCATAAAATCAAACTAGAGGACGCCATAGCAAGCTGAAGACCAGAGGAGCGGTTGGGTTTAGACCCAGAACGAAAAGGGAGTAAATGTTGAAACAGAGAACAATCAAATACCTGTAGCAGAGGTTGGACAAACGTCGCCATTGTTCCTGTCCGAACAGCAGAGCATCCCCAGCATTCATAATCCAAGAATCATTGTCAAGATATATACGAGAGCCAAAGACCAGAAGTATAACAGCACACACAGAAAAGGAGTAGAACCAGTCGAGCACCAGCGTTAAAACAACTAACAGTCACAGCAAATATGGACGGAACCAGAACTTGAATTCATTCATTTAAAACAGAGTAACCAAACAAGCAAATGACTTACCAGAGTTTACAGAGAAAACCCAAAGCCGAACACAGAAAATGCATATAGGAGAACAAGCAGGAAAACGCACAAAGGAAGCCTCCATCCGCAACCAGAGCCAGCATACAATCAACCCACAACTATGGAATTGTGACTCAGAACCAGCAGAAACCAAATACAACTCCATCGAAACAAATTCATCGTGCAGAGCTCAAAACCCTCAGAACGACAGCAAGAATGACAAGAATAATCGAGAAACTGAATTGGGGTTAGGGTAATACCGGTTACCAAGGCGGAAGGACTAGGTATTTACTCCAACAACTAATGTTCAGCTACCAACTATTGAGAGCGGGAAAGACCAATACCAAATACAACCACGTAAGCACCCAAGTGGCACATTCAAAGTGTAAAGTGTAACGACAGAGTGGGTTGGGTCCCATCAGAGTGGTATCAGAGCTAGTTGAATTGAAAATATTTGGGAGAGATGGATAAAGGCAGACGAGGACGAGGCAGAGGAGCCCGTAGGATGGCAGATGAGGCGTTGAGAGAAGAACTCAGAATTCTTACTGCTCGATTAGAAGCAGTAGAGGCAGGCAGAAGGAGAGATCCAGAGTTAGGTGATGTGAATGACGAAGAAGTGGAAGCACCAGCAGATGGGGCTGAAGGTGACTCACCAGAAGTAATACTGTTGAAATCTGTATTATTGTCAAATAGTAAACCAAAACCAGAATTACCAACCTATGATGGCAGTTTATCGATTGATGTAGTATTAGATTGGATTAGCGAGATGGACAAGTACTTTGAATGCGAAGAAATTAGTGAAGACCGTAGAGTTAAGTTTGCAGCAACAAAGCTGAAAGGAAACGCAACCCTGTGGTGGGACAGTGTCCAGAATGAGAGGAAGAGGTTGAACAAGCCTCCGATAAAGACCTGGGTGAGGATGGTAGCTAAATTGAAGGCCAGATTCCTGCCAAGAGATTATAAAATTGCATTACATAGGCAAGTTCAGAATTTGAGACAGAGAGGTCTAACAGTGAAGGAATATACGGAGGAATTTTATCGAGTAAACTTGCGAGCAGGATATACAGAGGATACAGCAGAGAGGACAGCCAGATATGTGAATGGAAATTTTAGATGAAATAAGTATTTTGTCTCCCAACAATACGGAGGAGGCATATCAGAGTGCAGTTAAAGCAGAAGAAAAGCTTAACCGAAGACAGAATGCCCGGAGAGGACGTGGGTCTAACAGGGGAAGAGGCCAGTCCTATGGTAGGGGCCGGACTGCCAGCAACAGCGAGGAAGCCAGCAGTTTGAAGACTTCGGGAACAGCAGAGAAAGGAGATGGAACGAGGGGTGGCAGATCGTTTCAGTGTGGTAGAGGAACTGGTCGTGGAAGGGGAACTGGATACCAGTGTTATAGATGCCACAAGTGGGGGCACCGCTCTTTTGAGTGCCCAGAGACCGATTCCACTGGACAGTGAGGCGCATATATGGCACAACCAGAGGAAGCAGCAGCACCTCCTCAAGAGGCAGAAAATTCCCCAGAGACAGGAGAAGCTTTAGTGCTGCACAAGGTGTTGGTGAAGCCAGTTGATGACAGTATTGAACAGACGCAACAGAAAGCTCTGTTCAGAACAATTTGTAAGACGCAAGGTAAGTGCTGTAAAATGATAATTGATAGCGGAAGTACTGACAATCTAGTGTCAGTCGAGATGGTGGAGAAGTTGGGGCTGAAACGTCTGAAACACCCCACTCCATATCGAGTTTCGTGGTTACAGAAAGGACACCAATTGCTGGTGGATGAACAGAGTGAAGTGGAATTCCAGATAGGGCGTTATAAAGACAAAATTGTTTGCGACATTATGTCAATGGATGTGTGCCACATTTTGTTGGGCAGACCTTGGCAGTATGACAGAAAAGTGATACATGATGGGGTATTGAATTGTTATAAGTTTGAAAAAGACGGGGTTAAACATACCCTTGTGCCTATCAGAGAGGAGAAAGAGGCAGTTGAAGGAAATGAACCAAAGGCATTACTTATGAACGGAAAACAATTTTTGAAACAAGTTGAAAACAATGAGATGAATTTTGTTGTAGTAAGAAGGACTAGGACAGTTTTGTTACACACAGAAATCACAGATTTGCCTGTAGAAATACAGCGGATGTTAGAAGAGTTTACAGATATAGTAGTAGACGACTTACCGGATAAGTTACCTCCCAAGCGGAGCATTAGTCACCACATTGATTTCATACCAGGAGCCAGCTTACCGAATAAGGCAGCTTACAGAATGAGCCCCAAGGATAATGAAGAAATCAGAAAAACAGGTGCAGGAGCTATTGGATAAAGGATTAATCAGAGAAAGTTTGAGCCCATGTGCTGTACCAACAGTTCTCGCCCCCAAAAAGGGAGGAGAATGGCGGATGTGCACTGATTCCAGGGCCATCAACAAAATCACCATACGGTACAGATTTCCGTTACCGCGCATGGATGATATGATGGACTGTTTGAGTCGGGCAGCTTACTTTTCTAAGATAGATTTAAAAAGTGGATATCACCATATTCGGATACGTGAAGGAGACGAATGGAAGACAGCTTTTAAAACAAATGAGGGCTTATATGAATGGCTGGTCATGCCGTTCGAGTTAAGCAATGCGCCCAGCACCTTCATGAGACTCATGAATGAGATGCTAAAGGAATATATAGGGAAATTTGTAATTGTTTATTTGGATGACATACTGATTTTTAGTAAGACACGAGAAGAACACCTCCGGCATGTGCGTAAAGTGCTTGAGAAGCTACAACAGAATAAGTTATTGATCAATCTGAAGAAGTGTACGTTTTTGCAGAGAGAACTGATTTATCTGGGGTTTGTGATAGCAGAGAATGAATTACAGATGGATCCGAAGAAAGTGACAGTAATCGTGAATTGGTAGTCACCGAAGAATTTATTCGAGGTACGAAGTTTTCACGGATTGGCAAGTTTTTACAGAAAGTTTATTAGAGATTTTAGCAGAATCTGTGCTCCTATGTTGGAGACCATCAAAAAGGCAAGCCAACCTTTTCGATGGACAGAAGCGGCAGAAAAGAGATTTCAGCTATTGAAGAGGAAAATAACGGAAAGACCGATTCTTAGGCTACCAGACTTTCAAAAACTATTTCAGGTACGTTGTGATGCAAGTGGAACAGCAATTGGGGCTATACTCAGTCAGGAGGACAGACCGGTGGCGTTCTTAAGTGAAAAACTGAATGAGAGTAGGCAGAAGTACTCCTCATACGATAAGGAATTCTACGCGGTAGTACAGGCACTAAGACACTGGAGGCATTACTTGTTGGGAAACGAATTCGTGTTGTTCTCAGATAATTCTGCATTACAGTATGTAATGCAGCAGCATAAACTTAATCATAAGCATGCCAAATGGGTGGAGTACTTACAGAGCTTTAATTTTGTATTGAAGCATATCAATGGGCAAGCGAATAAGGTAGCTGACGCATTGAGCAGGAAAGCTTTACTATTGCAGGAAAGCACTGTGCAAGTTTTGGGATTTGAACATTTACGGGATCTTTATAAGACAGACCCAGATTTCAGGGAAGCTTACGAGGCGTGCCAGAATCCTTTAATAAGAGGAAATAGTCCTTGGTTGGACTATAATATACAGGAGAAATTACTTTTCAAGGGAGGACAACTGTGTATCCCCAGCTGTTCTATGAGGGAGAATATCATTCGTGAAAAACACAGTGGGGGATTGGCTGGACACTTTAGTATTGACAAGACTCTAGAGCAACTTAGTCACTTTTACTTTTGGCCGAGAATGAGACAGGACGTACAACGTTTTGTGACTAAGTGTAAGGTGTGTCAACTAGCGAAAGGACATAGCCAGAACACAGGACTGTACACGCCATTGCCTATTCCAGGCAGACCTTGGGATTCTGTGAGTTTAGATTTTGTATTGGGGTTGCCGAAAACACAAAAAGGGTATGATTCGGTAATGGTAGTGGTAGATCGTTTCTCGAAAATGGCACATTTTGTACCTTGTCGGAAAACTAGTGATGCTACTTACGTGGCTCACTTGTTTTTTAACGAGATTGTCCGATTACACGGGTTACCAACAACCATCCTATCAGACAGAGATGTAAAGTTCACGGGACATTTTTGGCATACCTTATGGAAGAAAATGAACACCCAATTAAGCTATAGTTCTGCTTACCATCCGCAGACCGATGGGCAAACAGAAGTTGTGAACAGAAGTCTAGGAAATCTGTTACGCAGCTTAGTCGGAGAAAATTCTAGAATGTGGGACCGAGTGCTGGCGCAAGCAGAATTTGCTTACAACGATTCGCCGAATCGTAGCACGGGTCTCAGTCCCTTCCAGATTCTTTATGGTATGCACCCTCGAGGAGTGCATGAGCTTCAGGATCTTGGTTTACAGGAACGACGGAGTGCGGATGGCGAAGATTTTGCAAATGCTATGCGAGATTTACATGAACAGGTCAAAGCAAAGTTACAGGACAACAGCTTGAAGTATAAGGAACACGCAGATCTGAAGAGGAGAGAAGTTCATTTTGAGGTAGGGGATGATGTTCTGGTACACTTACGCAAGGAGCGGTTTCCTAAAGGTACGTATAACAAATTGAAATACAAGAAAATAGGACCTTGCAAGATCTTGCGGAAGTTTTCAGCGAATGCCTACGAAATCCAGCTACCACCTGGAGTAGGCATATCACCTATCTTCAATGTGGCAGATTTGTTTCCATATTCAGGCGAACTGTTCGAAGGAAGGAAGGATGAACCCGGACAATCCACGTAGAACACCCAGGAAGACAGAGACAGTTGGAAGAAACAAATGCCTTATGTCCAACCTCTTGAGATCGAAGGCATCCTCGAAACTCAGGTAGTTAGGCATACTCAGCGGAAAAATTATTTTCAGTACCTGGTCAAGTGGAAGAACCGTCCAATTGAGGACAGCTCATGGCTTGACGCCAGGCAGATTGAACGAACAGGGACAGCAGTGGAAGAACTCATGAACAGGAGTCATGATCTTTTCTCACCCAGGGAGCCTGATGCAGGAGCATCCAGCTCACAGTGACGAGGCAGAAAGACTCCAACCAGGTTCACGAGCGGGACACCGAATTGTTAAATTCTGCTGAAAATAATTTTTCTTTTTATTTTATTTTACAAGTCAGAAACAGTTAAATGATTTACTTTCCAGTTAAGATTACTGTTAGTTTCATTGTCAATTGAAGGGTAGTTTCTATAATTAGGAAAAATAACTATTAATTGCTTTTACAAGTCTTAAAATATTTAAACAGTTACGGTTACAAATAGGAACAGAAGCATGTAACTGATTTTGTAACAGAAAGAGACAAACTGCAAGCCTTAACTGAATACAGAGGCTATAAAAGCAAAACATCCCTGTAAATAAAGGGTCTTTTTTTCAAATAGAGAACAAGTTGAGTAATTGAAGAATAAAATCATCAAAGCATTCAAAAGTACCTGAAGAATATTGTCCATCTATTAACTCCTAAATTATGAAATTGATCTCTCACACATGATGACTGAGATTTTATATTTCTGTAAATTAAATGTAACATTATGATTGCTGAACGAATATGAACTGTATTCGAAACCGTTGCCAAACAAGCACACAGGAGTATAGTTGAAGAATCATCATTACAAAATCAAGACCAGCACGCAAGCAACTAATCCAGTACAAGAACCAAATGCCAGCGATGAAGTACAACGATAAACGAAGGCTACAGGTACCCAACAAATCATTTCCTTTTCCTTTCATTAAAAAGAACAGTTACATTTGTATTACTCAGAAACATTACGACATAGTCGAAAACCAAAGAGTGGAGGTCCCTTAAGGATTACAAAGATTGTCATAACCAAAGTCAGATCAAAGTTCGCTCAGCCGTTACAGATAGACAACAGAAAGACGAAAACCCTCGTTAAGGTTTGATTACAGACACAAAACCAGAGTCATTGAAGCCGCATTGCAACAGTGAACACATCCCAGACAAACGACGACGGACATGAAAACCACCAGGCTCAAACAATAAAGTAACAAGCAAACCATACACATAATAGAGACCTCGAGATAGGCTAGCTAAATAGGTTCCAGGCCTACCAACTTTCACGCCAACAAACATTTCTGGAGACGGAGACGCGCGCCCTCCAGGCCACTGTAGCAGACCTGTAACCGAACAAAAGAGACGAGTCAGGGTTCAACAGAACCAGGAAGAACGAAACCCTTGAACAGAAAAACAAAACCAGCATATTAGAAATAAAGGCAAACGGGAAAGGAAACCTCACCTGGAGACTGCATGAGGAGTGACCATAAAATCGAACCAGAGGACGCCATAGCAAGCTGAAGACCAGTGGAGCGGTTGGGTTTAGACCCAAAACGAAAAGGGAGTAAATATTGAAACAGAGAACAATCAAATACCTGTAGCAGAGGTTGGACAAACATCGCCATTGTTCCTATCTGAACAACAGAGCATCCCCAGCATTCATAATCCAAGAATCATTGTCAAGATATATACGAGAGCCAAAGACCAGAAGTATAACAGCACACACAGAAAAGGAGTAGAACCAGTCGAGCACTAGCGTTAAAACAACTAACAGTCACAGCAAATATGGCCGGAACCAGAACTTGAATTCATTCATTTAAAACAGAGTAACCAAACAAGCAAACGACTTACCAGAGTTTACAGAGAAAACCCAGAGCCGAACACAGTTAATGCATATAGGAGAACAAGCAGGAAAACGCGCAAAGGAAGCCTCCATTCGCAACCAGAGCCAGCATACAATCAACCCACAACTATGGAATTGTGACTCAGAACCAGCAGAAACCGAATACAACGCCATCGAAACAAATTCATCGTGCAGAGCTCGAAACCCTCAGAACGACAGCAAGAATGACAAGAATAATCGAGAAACCGAATTGGGGTTAGGGTAATACCGGTTACCAAGGTGGAAGGACTGGGTATTTACTCCAGCAATTAATGTTCAGCTACCAACTATTGAGCGCGGGAAAGACCAATACCAAATACAACCACGTAAGCACCCAAGTGGCACATTCAAAGTGTAAAGTGTAACGACAGAGTGGGCTGGGTCCCATCAGTTTGTCAATCGCAATGTTTAGATTTTTGTCAGTAGCAGTCTACAGATTTTCCTGGTAGTTGAGAATTTTGAAAAGCCATTTTATAGTTATACCTTATTTTTGTTAGTAACACTGTATGGATTTGTTTCATAGTTTGAAAATTTTGAAAATTCATTTTATCTTTAAGAATTATTTTATAATTTTAATTGATTTATTTATTTATTTTTATTAATTATTTTATTTTAATTTTCTTATAATAATATAATTAGAATAATCATAAATATTTATCTATAATAAAAAACATATTTTTTATGATACATCTCAAATTACTAAAATAAATAAATTATATATAAACTAATTAAATATAACTTTATTTTAAATCTTCCATCATTATTATTATTATAATAATATATATCTAAAAAAATATGGAATAAGACTTTTAACCATGGAGATTTAACCCTACTTTATTATGGAAATTTTTATTATGTAAGTAGATTTTGTTTCAATACTATAGATTATCAATACCAAATGCTCAAAAAAGACTATTGTTCACTTCATATGTCACTTGTTTGTAAGTTATTTTTGTTTAATTCGTCAATTTAGTTAAAAATGGAAAAAAAAAGGCAATTACTGTGAAAAGAAATTTAACCTTTAATTTGTGTATACTACTAAGAATATTCTAGAATATTCCATAGATGTTAAATTTTTACCATCCACCTAATAATTATTGTTAATTAAATTAAAAATCTAGAAGCTTTATTCCAAAACAAACATGCTTATCATAATAATCATTAGGTGGATGGTATGGATTTAAGTTCTATGGAATGTTTTAATATATTCTTAATATTTACACAAATCAAAGATTGAAATTTATCTCGAAAGTAATTGTATTTTTGCCCTTTCAATTAAATTGACTAATTTAAAAAAATGGCATATGAAAAGTATTATACGAAGTGGGTTATGAATTTTTGGGCATGTAGTATTGATAAGCCATGGTATTGGCCCATGATATTGTAACAAAGCCTATTTATAAAGTAAAAATCTCCATGGTAAAGTGGATTAAATCTTCATGGACAAAAATCTTATTCCATGAATTCATAATAATAATTTGTTAAAAGCTCTTACTTTGAGTGGTTTGGTGAACAAATGTTTCCTCAGCTAAATGGGTTCAAGCCTTGAGACATGCTCATTAGTAGCATTTATGAATAATTATATTTGGGGTAATAATGGAAATCTATCTTTAGTTACCAATTCTCTAGAAATTTATATTATAAAGTGTGTATTTTTTATATTTATTATAGATTGATGTCTATCAACATTTCCCAACATTTACTAATTTAAAATAAAATTATAATTTGGTTAGGTTTTATAGTTTTTTAAATTTTGGCAACATGAAACCTATTATAAAGTGCTAGTTAATAATTAAATTGGCACTTATGAATAGACTCCATTGGTCTTAGCGGATGTTAATCATTATCATCCTCATAAAAAATAAATGTAATTTTTTAAATTTTGACAACATAAACATATTATAAAGTGTGTATTTTTATGTTTATTATGGATGATCTCTACCAACATTTGTCAACGATTTAATTTATATGGTTGTGCTAGTTAATAATTAATTTGACACTTATGAATAGTGTTTAAGTGTGAATTTTGGAAAAAAAATTGATTCATTTTCCTATCAGATTTGTCTAGAGAGGTGATGGGTGACAGGTGGACTCTTCACAATCAAAGTGCCCCATGGATTTTTGAGGGTGTCAAATCTATATATGTAGTCAAAAAAACCAGTTTAAATAACACAAATCAAGATTTAGCCACAAATTTTTTTGCCTTTTGAGGGTGTCAAATCTATATGTGTAGTCAAAAAAACCTTAAACAACACAAATCAAGATTTAGCCACAAAAATTTTCACCTGATTCCAGGAAAAATCTAGAAATTCAAAAAAAACGCACTTAAAGACTACTCCAAAAACAAATAACAAATATGGTAAATTTAATATTCTATGATTACAATTTGATATTTTAAACATAGAATTTTTTTTTTGTTGTATGGCAACATGCTTGTCAAAGGATCCAAGTATAGATTGGTTTCAAAATTATTTTTGTTTAAGATAGTTTATTGAGCTATGAGGTGATGTGTGATTTCGTTCATGTAATTTTGTGATGTGTAATGACAAGTTTCCTTTTGTTTAAATTAAAAAATAATGTTGGCTATAATAAAGATAAAAGACATATATATATGGTTAGTTTTAATTAAAAGTATTATAAAAACATAGTCATACTATAAACGTACTCTAGTTGTTGATATTACAACCAAGAAGAATATTTCACTCTCACTCTAAGCTATAAACCAGCATAGATCCATTTTAGATGTCCATGTGAAATAGCATAGTTTATATCATTTTTTAAAATAAAGTAATTAAAAAAATTAATATTACTTATATTTCATTGGAGAGATGGATGTGCAACTCCCTCAAATTGGAATTGATGCATGCCCCAATTTAAAATAAAGATAAAATATTTTTTAAATAAAAAGACAATATTGGTCATAATAAAAGTAAAAACAAATATATATGGTCAGTTTTAATTAAAAATACTATAAAACAAAAAAATGAATATACCTAGTTTGGTTTCATTTTACAAGTTTAGATACATCTTAAATCTGGATCCCAAGCAAGAAGAGGGATAAGTCCAAAATTAATGGATTTCATTCCATAATGGATTTCCTGAAGTCTTTAAATAGGTTTCATCATAACAAATAAAATGGACAAAGACCATGGGTAAAACCAAGGTTTGTTGAAATTTATTTGTTTTATTTTTTTCAATTTTTATTTGACCACGTTTAGATAACAAAACATAGCAAGGCATTACAACATGAGCACCTCACAACAACCCACTATGAAAGAGATATGGTAAAATTATTTCACTCTCGCTCTAAATTATAAATAAAATAGTCTTAGTCTAACTTATAGATGAAATAGCCTTTTTCACCTGAATTCACCAAAATGCAATACAATTTCAAGATTTGTTGTTGTTTAAAATATAATTTTGAATGCATGAATAGATTCAAAACCCTAAAAACCCCTTGGGGCATTTGAATTATGGAGATTAACTCAAGTTTTTAAAAATTTTGTTTAAAATTAACCAGAAAAAATATTGTGAAAAAAGGTCATTTCATATATAAGTTAGACTATGCCAATAAAATATGTTTATTTCCATGTGAATTAACATAATCTTTTATGTTTCCTTTCAAAATATAAATAATTAAGAAATATAAAAAGATGGATATTATTTATATTTCATATTTTAATACAAAACACAAATGAATATTCATTCTTAACTAATTTGTTTTAATATCCCTACGTTACATATGTTAGCCCACGGTACGCCATAAAATACATGTAATTTTTTATGTTTTTTTAAAATATAAAATAATTAAAACAATAAAAAAGCTGGATATTATTTATATTTTCATATTTTAATACAAAGCAACAAATGAATATTGATCTTAACTAATTTATTTTATATACATTTGTTAGCATCATAATAGTTCAATGGTTGAGTTCGCATCATTAAAACATCTTTGATATTGAGAGGTCATGGGTTTAATTCTCTAGATACTCTCCTGTCAGGCAATTGTGAATTGAGCCTTTAGAAAAAACAAACAAAAAACAACAATCATATATATGTTAACAACAATAAATATTTCAATGCCTAAAAAGATTCAATTATTTTTAATAGAAATAATAAAGAGGAAGAATTTAATTCATTCAATTTTAATAAAAATAAATATTATGGTATTAATATTTTAATATATATATATATATATATATATATTATATAAATATATATATATATATATATATATGGTATTTTAAAAATATTAATAGCAATTAAAATTTGTAATGTTCATTTTACAATCTTATTATGCAATAAAAATGCAGTTACATTTCATTCATCTCGGCATTTGCTAAATTTGTAGTTAAGATGGATCTATATAGTGTAAAAGCATGTCACATTGTATAATATTATTAGGCATACCTGGTTAAGATGGATATATATAGTGTAAAAGCATGTCACAATGTATAATATTATTGTGCATCCGTGGTTAAGATGGATTTATATAGTGTAAAAGCATGTCACATTGTATAATATTATTGTGCCAGCAGGCATAATAAAAGTAATAAGAGGGAGACATTTAATTCATTCAATTTTTAATAAAGAATAATATAAGGTATTAATATTTTTAATAAAATAATATATGGTTATTTGTTAAATTTGTGGTTAAGATGGATCTATATGGTGTGAGAGCATGTCACATTGTATAATATTATGCTTGAAATTAAAAATTGAATCAGGATGCTGGTTATTGAGCGTTTCTTTTAAAATAAATAAATAAATAAGTAAATTTTCTACATAAAAAAACAATATCGACTATAAGAAAAAAACAAATAAAGTATGTTTTAATAGACATATATGATAAAATTATTTTACTTAACACATATAGAGCATATATGGTAAAATTATCTTACTCTGAATTCATGATTGATATTACAACGTTTTATGAAGGAGACGTGATAAGAATATTTCACTCTCTCTTTCTAGCATAAATAAAATATTTCAATGTCCATGATCTAATTTAATTTTATATCAACTTTACATATAAAAAATAAATAAATAATAATAATAATAATAAAATTAGTTTCACCTTTTAATGGAAGGAAGACACATGGTTGTGATACTTCTTAAAATTATTTCAATGTAGAAGTATATATAAACTATTTCAAAGAGATAATATAATTCATTAATTCTAATATAAAATTAATATGCTATTTAAAATAATAATATAAATAATAATTTAATAACAATAATAATAAAATTTACAAAATCAATGTAAGTTATAAAAAATATTCGAATGAGTTAAATAATATTGAGATGTATTTTAAAATATATTAAGAACAAAAATAAATTAATGTGGACAAGGTCCATAAATAATATATTTCAATACCCATATTAAGTAAAATGATTTAATCCCAACTTATATATATGATTGACACTTGAATGATAATTCTTTTTCAGCATTTTTGTATGAAACCTAGTAAATATTTGTTAGAGTTATCAGTTTAAGCTATATAGTCTACACAATCCAAGTGCCCAATGAGACTTTCAAGTTGTTGGATTAGAGGAAGTGCAAAAGTTTTTTCAAGTTTTGCACTTAAAATAGATTTGTACAAGTAAGAAATTTGACCTCTCAATATTTGCTAGATCCATGATTAAGATGGATCTATACTAATATTTTATAATGTTCATTATCTTAATATAGATATTCGAACAAATTGATTTTTAAAATACAATGATAAAAGTAAAATCAATAAGATGCTTTAAGTAAAATATGATGCAAAAAATAAAGAGTTCAATCATGTTCACTAAACTTTAATTTAAGGAGATGCTTCTTAAAGTTTATAGGGGGATGATGAGTTTAACATTTGGTAAATTTTTAAAATTTGAGTAGTAGGATTCTCTTTTATTAAAGATTAAAGATATATATATTAGTGAAAGGCTATTGATAGTATGTGAAAGATAAATATCTTGTTATCATAACTTAAGAGAATTTGTATTCCTTTGAAATATTATTGATATTGAATATTAATTCAAAGTGATAAGCTAACATTTGATCCATTTAGAAAAATAAGCTTTTACAAGCAATTTGGAAATAGCAATAGTCGTGATACTTTAGCGGTAACCTTAGTAATAAGTTTTAAAGAAAACAAGGATAACAACATTACAAATGAGAAAAGTGAAAGTGGCCAAGAAAATGATATTGAAAAGGTTTTAAAGTTATTTTATTGTGGAAACTTTGGTGATGAAAGTAATTTTTTCCAAAAGAAGAAAAGCACAAGTTAGTGACTAGTCTAACATACCCAACACCTAAGTGCTATTAAAGAGGTAGGGTATTTAAAATTTTTCTTTCCAAGACATGCTTCTAAAGGCATTTTTGAGCTTATGAAGCTATTCTATTCATTAATATTTTTCTAATGATTGTATTCTTTCCCAAAACTAAGTAGTAGGAACAAGGTTATACCTCTCTAAAGTTTTCATTAAAAAACTCTTTCTTTTGTTGATTTGTAAAATTCCATGGATATTCCACTAGACATCTCATCACAATTGATTTATTAAAGTAAATCGAAATCTATATTATAAAGGGTTGGTTTATTTAAATCACTGACCAATTATTAATTTTGTTGTTTGTTCATGCAATAGATAAAATATAGAAAATAAACAACAATGAAATACAAACACACTCCAATTACAATGAACACTAAGATATGCTCCAGGAAACCTTTTCAGGAGAAACCTTGGCAAGAAGGTGAAGATGTTATGCTCTCTTTTGTTTGGACTACAAATAATGCAAGTACAAAGTAGAAATCACTCTCTATGGAGTAACCCTAAGACTTATAGCCCATGGGTTGTGACCAAACACAAACCCCCTCTATTATGCTCTCTTAATTTCAATCTCAATTTGTTTTTCTCTATTGTGGAACCAAATAACATCAAAATCAATGGAACCCTTTTTTCCTCTTACTGGAATAGTTATAAGAGAGGTTGATAGCCCACTACGAGTTAAGTTTGACTCCTTAACTCTTAGCTAGAGTTACAAATTTCTCACTTCTAGAGTCTTCTTCATAGTCTTCACATGAAAAACCCTTTTCCATGATTAATAGAGGTTGACATGGAATTCCCTCAAATTATAGTGGTCAATCACAATAGATCAACTTACGGGGGTCACAGTTCTTACATGAAAAACTTGATGTTTTTCTTGCACTATTAGAAAGGTCTTTGAACGTAGAATAGTGTCATAGGGTCCAACACTTAGGTGGGAAATTTTTACCCATAAAAAATGTCATCTAAGGCCTCAAACTATCCCCTTGAGATTTCTAACCACAATTCTTCAAGTTGGGTCTCTTCGGTAAACTTGATCTTGTAAGTTGATTTCATCAAATTTTCCACTCTAAAAGCATTCAAATGGATGAAAAAACATATAGTGGCCCAATCGGGAACATATCTCCCCATTTTTGGAGGATTTTGGTCCCCAAAATATTTCCTGAATGAGGTGAGTAAATTTCTCCTTGGAATGTCATTTATCCTTTCCTAGTTGTCCTTTCAAACCAATTTTCCAATGGCCAGGTTTCCCTTGTCTTGTATCTCTTTACCTCTTATGCAAAATTGTATATTTTTTCAAATATGCCTTAATACCCAAAGATAAGTCCTCTATGGAAGGTAGGTCCTGCTCCTATTCATGATTCAACATGGAAGGCTCATAGAGTTTGAGTTTTCCAATGGTCACCACTAAGTAAATGCACATGTATGGGGGTATATTGAGTTTTTGGGAATTATCTCCCACCTTTTTCACTATCTTCAATGGACCATGTTGCAAAGCCTTGATTTTATTACCATGACCCTATAGCCTCTCCTTGTTCAATTGTAACCATACTCTATCTCCCACTCTAAATGACCTCTCTATCATGTGTTAATCATGCTTGGTCCCGTATTTTTCTTGTGACTTACTCAACCCCCTATGTACTTGTAGATGGACCTACCTAATCTTGTCAAAAAATTATTTTTCTCTTAAAACATCCCATATAAAATCCTCCCTCACTCCTCCTTTCTATCAATATACTACATCCAAAGTTGAAGGTGGAAAATATCCAAAACAAGTCTCAAATGGTGACTTACTAGTTGAATTGTGAACTACTTTGTTGTAGGAGTATTGTATATAAATAGAATTATCATCATAGGTCTTTAGATGATTTTGATTATAACCTCTCAAAATTTGTACCAAATTTTTGTTAACTACTTCTATTTTCCCATCTATTTATGAATAGAATGTTGTAGACCTCTTCAAATTTTTTTCCAACTTCTCCCACAATGTAGTTCAAAATGCATTGAAAAATATGATGTTCTTGTCTAAAACGATGCTACTTGGTATCCCAAAATGCACCCATACATGTTCAAAGTAAAAGTCTGATGCTTCTTTCCCCTTAATGGTATTTTTATGGGGCATAAAAATGCACATATTTGTTAAACAATCAGCTACCATGAATAGGTAATCATGTCCCTCCCTAGTTGTTGGTAAACCTCCCACAAATTCCATGGAAATACTTTCTCACAAATGAGTGGATATGATTAAGGGATTTCATGTAATTTGTTTCCCGTTATTGGGTTTTGATCCAAATTTAAATAGGAACGCAACAAATTACAGAGATAACCATAAACACATAGATGTAGCAGAAATAATACTTCATTTCATTAATGTAAAATACTAAAATATGCTTACAAATAGAAATGGAAATAAACTAGCTAGGGCAATGGTAACTTCTCTCTGAGAAGAGATGTGGTGGCTACATGCCTCTGAATTGTGTTACAATGAGGCTCGAAGGCCTATTTATTGTTCAGAAACAATGGAAAACCCTTCACATCCCAAAACCTAACCCTAGAAGATGAAACGTGAAATTGTGGACCTCGCTTTGTGTAAGTTGGTACATCAACTTCCCGAGATTGTAACTTTCGCACCCGATCTTCGTTTGATACTTACAATAGCTTGTTAGAAAGATCTATCTAAGCACTACAACTTTGGGAAGAGCAACATTAGTTCATGAAACCATGTTTCTCCAAGATTTCCCAAAAAACGTCGTTTAGGGCCTCAAAACGACTCCGGAAGTTCTGGACCCAAAAAACTGCTAAAAATAGTAAATTGTGCTACAATTACGAAAACTGAAAAACTGAAAGAGATAATTGTGAGGGTCCAAGTGGGATAGGTGGGTGGCCACCAACATCCACCTAGATCATTCCTCCCCCGTTAGGAAGTAATGGTCCCCATTGCATTGAGTTCCTCCATCTGCTGAACTTGGTCCCTAGTGAGTTGTTTTGCAATCTCGGATGTGTCTAGTAATGGTGGGAAGCATGGTCGAGGGCAGTGCACATTGAACACTTGGTGTAGGTGAAGGAATGGAGGAATTTTATGCTCCAAAGAAATACTTCCCACAGCCTTGGTAATGGTGTAAGGACCATGTCGGCATGGTCAAAGCTTCTGATGGGCTCTTATAAGGCGTTAGTTCTGCAGAAGCAACTAGACTTTGTTGCCCACCTGAAGCTTGTGTGGTACCCCTCTGGGTGAGGATAAGTTTCTCCTGTGTTCTTTCATGATTGTATCCCTCTGTTGTTTTTTTTGCATGGAGGAACCCTCCGCGGGGGTCATGGATGTGGTGATGATCTTCCCCTTACTTTGGGAGCGAACCAGACAGAAAATGAATTTCCTAGTCTAGGAGATGATCTTGTTGCCTTTCTTGGCAGTGATCAAAGAGGTGGCGGTAGGTGGGGCTACCTCTAGTATCGTGTATAATGAATTACTAAAAGAAATAATGACAGCACGAGGCCTTGATTCATACACAACATGTCACTTCCACAAGTATGGCTGGCCCAATAATACATCACAAACATCCAGAGGTGTAACATCACACAATACCTCGTCTGTGAAGGGCTTGATGCTGTAGGGAAGGCGGCATTGTTGGCGAGCTTTGAGATCTCGCCCTTCATGAAGCCACCCAATATTGTACGGCTGCAGGTGTGGTGTAGTCGATAGGCCCAACTACTTCATGAAATCTGTTGAAATGAGGTTCTTTTAGCTGCCACTGTCGACAATGAATTGCAACGGTGAACCCTTCACCCACATCTTTGAGTGGAAAAGATGTTCCCCCTCCTCTGGATCTTCGAGCTCATTCTTCTAGATCTTGGCAATGGCAACAGTGACGTTGGGCTCCACATCAATGATCTAATTCCCTTTGCCATTCCCCTCGTCGGGTTCTTACTCAGGGTTGGAACATGCATATGATTCTGAAGCCTTCAACTCAGCCACCAGCAACTGCTTGGTCTGACACTCACTTGTGTTGTGAGTGGGGCTCTTATGGAACTCACACCACTTTCCTGTGTCCTTCTTCAACTTCGTGGTGTTGTTCTTGTCTTGTGGCCTCGATGGGTTGTCTTGGGTCACCTCGCCTTGGCTTTTTCCTTTGGTCTTTGAATTCGTAGATCCATAGTCTCCCTTATTCTATTTGAACTTTTTCTCGATTTTAACAGTGTATCAGTACGCTATGCCGAGCGAGGAGATGTTCAGGAACTCCATCTCTTCCTGGATGTATCTGTGTAAGCAGCCGCGGTATTTGAGTACCAGATGCAACTCAGAATCTTTGATACCCAACTATGTGCAAAGGGTATGAAAAATGTTTGTGAACTCTAGCACATCTTGGTCCCGTCCCTACCACAGCGTGGTCCACTTTATGTATTTGTCCTCATAGCTTTTGACAGGGTACTATTGCTCCTTGATGGCGTCTTGGAAGGAATTCCGAGTGGGTGCGGCTGAAAATAGTGAGCCTATACTTTCATCCTTTTGCTCGCAGTAGGTTTCCCACCAGTCCTTGACGTGGGGGGCTGCTTTGAGAAGAGCGAAAATAATCTTTTCCCGACTGGAAAAATCATGAACAGAAAAATAACCCTCTAGCAAATTTAACCATTTATCTACGGCAGCTGTGTCTATCTGACCCTTGAAGATGGGGATTTCAAAATTAACTTGTACCTTAAAGGGTGTGGCATTTCCAAAGTAGCTGTTGGAAGCTGAGGCGTTGTCTTTGGGTAGTCACTAAAGGATCTGTGCAAAGTTTTCCATCATCACGTTCCTTTGTCGCTCGAGGGCTACTTCGAGCAAGATTTTGATAGGATCTCCTACCCTCTTGTCTTTCTTTTCATCCTCCATGGGAGGCCATCGGGATTTGCAAGGCTAGTCTTGCAAAGTTTCGACCAGTTCAAGTCCTAACTCCTTATATCCTGACCTCATTGGGGACATGCAAAGGAAAACAGAGAAAAAGCAAATCGCTCTGATACCACTGATTCGGATTTAAATAGGAACACAAAAAATTACAGAGATAACCATAACACAAAGATGTAGTGGAAATAATACTTCATTTCATTAATGTAAAATACTGAAATATGCTTACAAACATAAATGAAATAAACCAGCTAGGGCGATGGTAGCTTATCTCTGAGAAGATATATGGTGGCTACATGCCTCTAAACTGTGTTACAATGAGGCTCGAAGTCCTATTTATTGTTGAGAAACAGTGGAAAACCCTTCACATCCCAAAACCTAACCCTAGAAGATGAAACGCCAAATTGTGGGCCCTGTTTTGGGTAAGTTGGTACATCAACTTCCTAGGGTCGTAACTTTCGCACCTGATCTTCGTTTGACGCGTACAATAGCTTGTTAGAAAGATCTATACGAGCACTACAACATTGGGAAGAGAAACACAAATCCATGGATCCATGTTGCTCCCAGATTTCCCAAAAAACAACGTTTAGGGCCTCAAAACGGCTCCAGAGGTTCAGGACTCGAAAAACTACTAAAAATAGTAAATTGTGCTACAAATATGGAAACTGAAAAACTGAAAGAGACAGTTGTGGGGATCCAAGTGGGATAGGTGGGTGGCCACCAACATCCACCTGGATCAGTTTTGTTGACACAACAAAGTATACATCCTCTAATGAACTTAGCTACATCTTCTTGCATCTTGGGTCAATACGCATGCCTCTACAAATTGGAAATTTTCATCCCAACACTAAAATTTCCTACAACCTTGGAGGTGTGAGCCTCTCTAATCAATTGTAATCACTCACCTTTAAGAATGCATAGCTTTTCCAAATTGTAGAGTAACCCATTCTAGAAATGATAGTCAATTGGTTTTTCATCATTGTCCATGTGGCTCTATCCATGTAGTTGTTGATACACCTCCATGAAGACCTTGTCCTTTGTATATGCTTATTTGTATGCATTATGAGTAAAATATACCATGTGCATTAGAGTTCCAAAAGCTCTAATTTTTAATATCAATGGCCTTGAAATCATGTCAACCAACTTGTTTGTGCTTCCTTTCTTGTACTTGTTTAATGAATGGTACTATAAAAACCCCATCCACTTGTAGTGTCTGGCCTAATATAATTTTTTATGGGCTTGCAAGTATTGTAGTGGCTTGTGATTTGTGTGGATGAATATATCATTTTCCATCAAAAAGAGTTTCCACTTTTTGGCATCTTATACCAGGGCATAGACATCCTTGTCATAGATAGGGTGGTTGAGAACCACCCCATGAAACACTTCAAAAATGGTAGTGTGCAAGCATTCCTCCATACATTAAGATCTCTCCCATAACATAATTTCTCTCCTCCATTTCTACTATGAAGAATTGGTGTGAGTAATGCAAGAAATGGCACTTAAATAATTTTCTTCTTCAACTCTTCTAATTCCTTATGCTAATCCTTCCCCCACTAGAAACTCTTTCCACTAATTATGTCGTGGATCAATGTAGCTATTACTGAAAATAAGGCTATGAATTTTCTCAAATATTATGTTGTCTCAATGAAAATACTAATCTCATAAGCATTAGTGTCCATTAACCACTTCATGATGGCACTCATCTTTGCATGATTTATCTTTAACTCCCTTATACCAATCACATAGCCTAAATATGTTAGAAATTAATTAATAGAGAAATGAAATAGACAAAATATTGCAGAAATGAACATACAAAAATTCTTAGAACAAGAGAGACACATATATATGTGGTTCACCCAATTTGGGCTACATCCACATAGAAATAGCAAGTCCTTCCTTTTATATTATCAAGCAAAATGAAGAGATGCAACCTACAACAAATCTGTGATAATTTCCTCTTTGCTCTCACACAGTCTCCCCTCTCTTTCTCGCTTAGAATAATAATACCCATCCGCAATACAATACCCTCATATAAACAGAGGGGTTTCCTTCTAGGGAAAAAAAATTTAAATTAAACACAACTTTTACCATTATATCATCTACCTAATGAATGGCCCAGATTGACTACGAAATTACAATATTTTACAAGTTATTTTTTCATCTATTTTTAGCTTCAAGGTTGCTGCCCATCAACCCCTGCCAAGGGGGGGCTCAAAATATGAAGCATAAGTGGGGGCGAAATCCCCCCCACACCCCCCTTGGTTGGGGATTGGGATCCAAGTGCAGCAGAAATAAGAGCTTTGACTCGGGAATATAATAGGCTCCATATCCAACAATCTCCCACTTGGATATTGATTATATCAACTCCATCATTGCTTCACTTGCTAGATAATGCTTCCACTTTGGACCTAGTTGTTTCTAATCTTCATTTGAAGGAGAATTGAAACTGAGAAGCAACTCATTTTCTCCCTGGTTGCAACCTTTGTCAACATATATATAAGATTAAGGCTAGTGTGTATCTTTTCCAGCTTCAATTGTCCATTATCCATAACAATAGTATGAAATGATACTTGAGTTGTATATGTTTAATCTTAGAATGAAAGGTTGAATCCTTTGTAAGATGAATGGTACTTTGGTTGTCACTATATTACCTGCTCATCTCCTACTTCTTTCCCAACTCATTCATAAACTTTTGTAACCAAATCATTTCTTTACTAGCCTCTGTAGCAGCAACATACTTTTCTTCTTTCATTGAAAGTGAAACAATGTTTTGCAATTTTGAAACCAACTGACAATTATTTCACCTACAATAAACACATACCCTGTGGTGCTCCTTTTTTTATCTCTGTCACCTTCCATATCTACATCAACATATCCCTATAGAGCAATCTTTGAACCTCCAAAACATATTTCTTGATTTTTGGTACCTCTCAAATACCTAAGAATCCGCTTTACTACTATCCAATGCTCTTTTCCCGGGTTTTTCATATACCTGCTTATAACCCATTGCATGTACAATATCAGGTCTTGTGCAGACCATTGCATACATTAAGCTTCCAACATTTGATATGTATAGAAGTATACACATATAACACATTTATTCCTTGGTCTTGGGACACCTCCTTACTTAGTTTGAAATGGCTATCCAAAGGTGTACTAACTGGTTTTGCATTCTGCATATTAAATCTTTCCAACACATTTTTTATATACTTACTGTGAGAGAATGTTAAATTGTGATTTTTCTAGTATCTAGTTATTCTCGTACCAAGGATTTATTTTGCAGCACCCAAATCCTTCATTGCAAATGAATTTTCCAATTTTCCTTTGAGCACATTTATTTCCTACATGTTAGACCCCGCAACAAGCATGTCATCTACCTAAAATAGCAATATAATATAATTTCCATCATTTTTCCTTTTAAAATAAACACAATGGTGAGAGTGACATCAAGTATAACCTTGTTTAGACATAAACCTTTAAAATTTTAGATACCAATACCTTGGAGCCTATTTTAAGCCATATAAGATCTTCGTCAATTTGCACACTAATTTATCCTTCCCTTTGACCTCATACCCTTGTGGTTGTTGCGTATACATTTCTTCAACCAAATCCCCATGGAGAAAGGTTGTCTTTACTCTAACTGCTCAAGGTGGAAACCTTTTGTTGCCGCTAGACTTAAAATAGTTATGGTTTAATTCATTTTAACAATAGGAGAAAAAAATTCATCAAAGTCTATACCTTTATTTTGTGAAAATCCCTTTACCACAAGTATATCCTTATACCTTTGTTTACCTCCATCTTCTTCCTACAACCTATAAACCCATTTATTCTACAATGTTCTTTTACCTGTAGGAAACTTGAGTAAGTCCCAAGTTTGGTTTTGCATCAAGGAGTCCATCTCTTCTTCCATGGCTTGCTCCCACTTCTTCCTAGTTTCTTCCTACATTGCTTCTTTATATCTTTCTAGTTCACTGGAATCAATCAACAATACAAAATATAATGAAGGATAGTATCGTATGGGGGGTCTACTTATCCTAGTAGATATTCTAACACCAGTTTTAGGTGTTTGAGGTGCCTATTGTTGTTGTGGTTGTTGTTTTTGTTGTGGCTACTGATCATTCAAATTTTCAAGCACCTTTACTTTTTTGGTGATCTCATCAAGCACTATGTATTCATTGTTTTCCTTTTCCTGTTTCTTTCCCTGCATATGATCCTTATACAAGACATTTTCATTGAATATGGCATTATATGCTCCTAATGAATTTTTTATTTTCATAATCATATCAACAATAACCATAGTCATTTACACCATATCCAATAAAGGTACATTTCTTTGATTTTTCCCTCAAGCTTTGTTCTATTTTCTTTATTGATTTGGACAAAGGCTTCGCAACCGAAAGTCTTTAAGAATGAGTAGTTTACATTTTTACATGTCCATGCCTCCTCTAGAATACCACTATCCAAGGAACTTGAAGGCTCTCTGTTTATTAAATAAAAAACAATATCTACAACATCTACCCAAAATTGTAAAGGCAATCCTGCATGCAATCTCATGCACCTTTCACGCTCCATGATTGTCATGTTCATCCTTTCTGACACACCATTTTCCTGTGGTGTTCTTGGAAATGTCTTCTCTCTACGAATTCCATGCTCTGAATAGCAATTATCAAACTCTTTGCTACAGTATTCACCTCCATTGTCTAATATGAGACACTTCAACTTATTTCATGTCTCATTCTCAATCAAATATTTCTATTGAATCTTAAAAGTATCAAATACATCAAATTTATTTTGAATACAATAAATCTAAGTTTTCCTAGTTGCATCATCAATAAAAGTAACATAATAGTGAGAGCCACCAAGAGATGATACCTGATCAAGTCCCCATACATTTGTATGCACAAGATCTAATTTTTCGCTCTTCTTTTCCTTCCCAACTCTGATAAATTTGACGCTATTTTGTCTTCCATAAACACAATTTTCACAGAAATCCAAATCAACATGCTTCAAACCTGAAAACAAATTTCTTGAGTGGAGAATCTATGTCCCCTTCTCACTCATGTGCACAAGCCTATGATGCTAGAGGTTTGTATCTTCTCCTATGGAGGTTAAAGCATTAATAGAATTGGAAATACTATTGCATAAATATAATGTACCAACCTTTTCACCTTTTTTTATTACCACGACTCCTTTAGTGATCTTATAGGTTTTATCTGTAAATATAGTTACACAACCTTCACCTCCCAACTGCCCTTGTTGAAATTATATTTTTATTCAGATCTAGAACATTCCTTACCTCCTTCAATAATCATTGGTTTCCATTCTGTTTCTTTATAAAAATGTTACGCATTCCAATATTTTTATAGGGTTTATCATCACCGAAACGAACCTATCCAAAATCTCCTTGAACATAGTCATGAAAATGTTTCCTATTAGGTGTGGCATGGAATGAGGCCCCTAAATCTACCAACAAAGCATCAATAGCATTCTCTAATGAAATAATCAAAGCATATTTCAACACATCACCTATCACATTCGCTTCATGATTGTTCTCTTCTTGTCTATCTCCTTCTTTTCCCTTCCAATATTTTTGGTCTTTCTTCAAGTGTCCTTTATTCCCACATTTCCAACACACTATCCCTAATCTAGATTTGGATCTGCCTTTTCTTGACTTACTGCAATCTCCTGGGATACTTCCTCTTTCTATTTTTCTTCCCCTAGTCTTTGCAGTCAAAAAATTACCTGATGTCTCACCAAAGCTTTTCTGTCACATTTCCTCGCTAAGGATGGCACCAACAACATCATTAAACTTTAAAGTACTAGATCTAAAGACAGAGCTACTAATGGCCATAACTAAATCATTCTAACTTTCTAGTAATGAGTACAAAAACAATAGATCCCTAACTTCATCATCAAAATTTACCCCTACATAAATTAACTGATTGGTAACCATATTAAATTGATTTAAATGATCAGCAACAAATCCACCTTCTAACATCTTCATATTAAACAAAAACTTCATAAGAAATACCTTATTCGAGGTTGAAGGTTTTTCATATAGTTTCGCCAAGGCCCTCACTAGACCTTATGTTGTTGTTTCCTTTGAAATATTGAAGGTTATCGACGCCGCTAGGCACAACCGTATTGTTCCTAATGGTTTTCTTTCAAGAATCTCCCATTCTTCGTCTGACTTATTCATCAAATTCTTTGTATTTCCACCCAATGATTGGTATAAATACTTTTGATACAAATTTTCTACCATTTGCATCTTCCACAACTGGTAATTTTGGCCATTAAATTTATCGACCCTAAACCTACCATATTTTGTCATTTCTCTCACTCGAACCAAGAACCCTTCTCTCCTATGAGTTTATCAGCCAAATAAACCTTTGGCTCTAATACCATTTATTAGAATTTAATTAATAAAGTAATGAAATACAAAAAATATTATGAAAACACAAATGCATAAATGCATAGAATAAGAGAGACACAGATATACATGATTCACACAATTTGGGCTATGTCCACGGAGAAACAGCCAGTCCTTCCTTTTATATTATCCAGCAAAATGAAGAGATACAACCTACAACAAATTCATTGTAGTTTCCTCTTTTCTCTCACACATTCTCCTCTCTCTTTCTATCCAAGAATAAAAATGCCCACCGGCAATACAATTCCCTCATATAAACCAAGGGGTTGCCTTCTAGGGCAAAAAACCCTAAATTAAACACAACTTATACCGTCATATCATCCACCTAATGAACAGGCGAAATTGACTATGAAATTATAATATTTTACAAGGTAATTTTTCATCTATTTCCCACACAATAATAGTGGGGGGGCAAGTCCCCCCAAACCCCTCCCCCCCTCTCAGGGATTTGGATCTAAACACAGCTGAAACAAGACCTCTAAATCAGGAAGATAGTCAAGCTCCACATCCAACAAAATACACTAAATACTACTATGAAAACCCACATTTCTTGAGATCTACCAAAAATTGGTGCTTCCTTAAAGTCTCTAGCCCCTGCAACAAGTGTGAAATGTGCTCCTCCCAAGTAGCATTGTAAACCAATATAACATCCAAATAAATAATAACAAATGAATCTAGATAAGTGTGTAATATATCATTCATTAATATCATGAATGTAGTTGTCACATTACATAGACCAAATGGAATGATTAACCACTCATAAAAAGAGTGTTTGGTATTGAAGGTGGTATTCCAGTTGTCTTCTTCCTTTACTCATACTTAGTGATACTCTAATTTTAAATCCATATTAGTGAAGTATTTTTCTTGCCACAACTAATCCAATAAATCATCTATCCTTTGTATGGGGTACATATTCTTAAGCATAATCTTGTCAAACGCCCTGTAACCAACGCACTTTCCCCAAGTCCCAACCTTGTTTGGCACAATTATGATGGGTGATGCACAAGGTAAGGTACTTAGTTGAATCATACAATGCTTCAGTGGCTACTACAACTAATTCTTCACTTTGCTTGCCTCCATAATATATTTCCTATACAACCCAATATTTGGAAAATGGGATTTTTTTAACAAATGGATCTCGAGCTCCACTTCCTTCTTAGGTGGTAGCCCTTTAGAATACTAGGACACTCCCTTGTATGATTCTAGAAACCCTTCTAATTTGCGCCCATTTCAGGATGGATTTTCTCTCATTGAATCTTCTACAAACTTATTTTCGCTTAAGACTAATAAAGCATACTTTTTGTTAGAATTGATTAATTTATTTCCTTGATTAGCACTTACTAGTGAAATCTTTGATTTCTCCTTGTGTGTGTTGATGATGAAGTATATTCTATCCTTGATGAGGAAATATAATTTGGCTCTTTCCATGAAGATTGCATCCCTCATATACTTGTAGGGACTCATAAACACAACCCCACATACATCAAGTGGCACTACATCCAATTATATTTCATCAATATCATTAATACTTATAGAAAATTTAATTTCACATTGTTTTGTCACGTTTACCTTTGCCTCCTTATTGACCCATCCAAATGGATATGGGCTATAATGGTCATGAATCTCCAATCCAATTTTGTTTACCAGATCCACTACTATGATACTTGCTTGTGAACCCAATTTGAACAAAGAGTTAATCTTTGTCTTCTTGACCAGTATTTTTATATGGAAGAGCTTGGTCATCTCCTTATCTTCATATAGATGAAGGCTACTCAAATTCACTCTTTTCTACACTAATTTGAAGATAATATTCTCATTCACGTCAAAGTTTCTCTCCACCTTATTGTTTGAATCCATGACTATTATATTTATCTTTTCCGTATCATTATGTATCTTCAAGTTCATCTCTAGATGCAATTTCTAGAACTTCTCTTATGTGTGACCAATAATGTTTCATTGGTTGCAGTGGTTTCAAGGATCTTTGCATTGGTGAGTTATAGTTGGTGCCTCCTTGTCCTGCCCCCCTTTCCACTTATTCTTCTCATCCTTGGAAGCTTCTTGGTGTTCCTTTTGCTTTGAACCACTTTGATACCCTTTCTTTTGGCCTCTGTTTTCCAAGTATTGTGTCCATACACAAGCCTCATCTATTGTTATGGGTTTAAATAACATCACTTTATTTAACAGATGGTTGTGTAGACCCCTCGTATACTTGAGGAGTACATATGGGTTTTTGTGAGAGATACCCTGTTAGGCCCCTATACTACTAGAGTAACCCCTTATTGTTATTAGTACAACCCACTTATTATATTGATGTACCCATGTAGCGCCCATATTGTTACTATTGAGCCCCATAGAAGCCCACTATTATTATTATTGTGCCTTGCATTATTATTGTTATGTAGGCTCTGATTATGTTATGGTCCCTTAGACTCC
>APFE030057119.1:0-11505 GCA_000404065.3 Pinus taeda
ATGTAATTTAAAATAAAATGAAACATTGGGATTGCTCATTGTCCACATAGATTTGTATATTTATGCAAATTTTACAACGTTTTTTGTGTTTGGCATGTTATGTTTGTATGTTTCACATTTTTTTGGGGTTTGTGTATTTATAGTATCTTTGCTTGTACTGATTACAAATTTGATGCTTATTTTTCTGCAATAATAAAAAAATGTAAGCCTAATGTTTTCGTGTTTACAAAATTTGATATCTACTCATGTATTAACGGAAATTTGATGTGCATTGATGATACTATATTAAATTTATTGTTTGGGCTTCCTTTATATCTATGCATTTAGACTGAATGTGGCTCACATCTTGTATGTAATTTAAAATAAAACAAAACATGGGGATTGGGGAGTGACGAGCGTAGTGTAATAATAGGCTAGAAGTGAGGGGGGAGGCCAGATGAGCTTCCACCTTCACGTGGTTGGCCTCGTCAGTAGAGATTTTATAATTCTTGAAGCTAAGACAAGCTCTTTCTATAAATATGCACATACAAATATTATCTCTCAAATTCTTAACATCCAACATGCTCTAACCCCCTCCACACACACATTGTCTCTCTACACCCACTCACCCCCCTTCCATGCCCCTCTCTCTCTCCACAACCCGCACCCTTCCATCCACTCTCTTTCTCTCTCTACACCTCGTCTCGCCTCCCCTTACTCACACACACTCTCTCTCTACACACACTCTGGGGCAATGATTATATTTGATTTATATAATCATATGATTGCCTTTGAATAATTGTATTTAAATGATTATTTTATATTTGTATGATATGAATTTATAACATTATATCTCAAATTCATAACATCAAACCCCACCCCCTCTCTCTCTCTCTCTCACTCTCTCCTCGCCAACTTACCCCCCTTCCACAGCGTCTCCCACTCTCTCTCTCTCCACAACCCGTGCCTTTCCATCCATTCTCTCTCTCTAGAACCCCTTTCCCCTCCCCATACTCTCCCCTTTCCCCTCACTCTTTTTATCTCTAGACACACTTTGGGACAATGATTATATTTTATTTGAATAATTATATTTGATTTGATATGAATTTATAATTTGGATTAAATTTTATATAATTTAAATTTGTACTTTTATAATTATTTAATTGTATTTTTATTAATATTGTTATTTATATAATCATTCTATTTTATTTGTAAATTCAATATTTAATAGTTTAAATTAGATTAGATTTAATTTAATATTAATAAAATATTTAATAATATATAACATGTATATAATAATAAATATTCAATATATATTGGTTAAAAAAATATTTACAATTGTATAATGCTTAAAATTTTAATATTATTGTTAAATAGAGTTATTTTGGATGGTTCGGAGGAAGAAATTGAATCCACCCTACTTAGTTTCAATTCTTGTAAATGCATGATGGATGTCGACAATGTTGACAATGTATTCTTCACATGAAATATAAAACATTGTATATATGAAAAAATATATTTACATATTATTAAAATTTTATATTTATTTATTATAATGTTTTTTATATAATAATTAAAATTTAATTTAAATCCAATATTAATAAAATATTATATTATATGATTTCTAAAAAATGCTAATTAAACAAATATGATTTAATCAATATTATCTATATTAGAATAAATGTGGTCTGTTTTTTTAATACACTTCAAGGCTTTATGAATGAATGCCAACTAGATTGAACTAACCTATATCAACTAAAGTTAACTAAGGGAAAAATAAAATATTTATTATTTATCTAAATATAAATAAAACTATGCATATCATAATGAAGACATGGAAAGCCATGACGCGTGCTCGTGAAGGGTTGGGCTAGGGTTTCTTCGGCCCCTGCGGCTCTGACACGGCCTCTGATCAGGCTTCTGTTCAATCCTTCACCGTAAGAGTCTACACCTGTCGCTTTCGCATATCGAACTGGTGACAGGATGGATGAGAACGTGGAGCTGGAGATGGTTGACTATTCGGAAGAGCCCTTCCCGGATCGAATCATATTCGATAACCCTTGCTTCTCATCCAGCACTCCGTCGTTCACACCTCCCCTGGCTTCCGGACTGGATTCTTTGCGTCCTCCTGTGGGTTTATTTCCCCGGCACAGTATTGTTCCACCTAATGCTGGGCCGATCCCTATAGATCCCCCAATCTTTGAAGCCCCTTCTCTCTCTCCGGACGCTCTACACTTTCCCCCGACTCGCTCTCCCCCTGCGGCCATTCCACAGACCTCTGCTACTGCAAATACTTCATCCACTGGTCCCTGCTCTTCTGGAGGTTTCAAGACTTCTACAGACAATGTAAATCCCTCTAAACCCTCCCCATTGGATGGCATTACCAACCCCCTGGTGGACAACCCAACGGCCCCACGCACCAGCAAGAAGAAATCAAAGTGTATCAAGGTTACCTCAAAGGATATTTCGATTAGGCTTGGAGAAGCTTCGGCGATTAGCGATCTTGCTATCATGGCATCTACAGTGCTGGTAGGGCACATCAGAGGCAGGGCATATTCGGCAAAAAAGTTATCTCATTGGGTGAAAGAGATCTAGGGGGATTTACTTCTTGAACTTCCGGATGTCCATGTCCTGCCCAGAGGATGGTTCTCCTTACAGTTCTCGAAGGAAAGCTATAAAAACCTGGTCTTGGCCAGATACTGGCACATTGAATCAGCTCCAGTTCTTCTCAAAAGGTGGAGCCCCCTATTCGACCCTGTTCATGAACAAATCGGAGCCGGACCGATATGGGTGCGGTTGCCAGGTCTTCCATTGCAATTCTGGAGTGATGAAGCTTTCAAAAGAATAGGTAATGCACTTGGTACCTACTTGGATCATGACTGCTCTTTCGTGGAATCTAGGAGCAGGACCCTCGCGCGCATCTTGGTTCACTTAGACACCCGTGAAGGGCTCGAGGAAAAGATCACTCTACAGTGGGGGCGATACAACAGAGAACAGAAAGGTTACCATTCCGCTGCAATCGGTGCCACATGGTCGACCACCTCTACAAGGAATTCCCTCTCATCAGAAAATCTGAAGACTCCCCGAAGATCTCGTCGCCACCTCCCAGGGCTGCCTCTCCGGCTTCCCCCCGACCCAATGTTGCGGGCCAGCCTCCTGCGGCTTCCTCACCTGCAGGCGATCCGGGAGCAAGGCTTTCACCGACGATGACCAGGGCTCCTATAGCAGCAGAAGTCGGATCTGGGGCTCCCTCAGCAGCAGAAGTCGGAACTGTCTCTGTTTCTCCTCTACACCCTTCTATCTCTAATATTGATCATGTCGTTTCTGTATCTGGTCCCTTGTATCAGACTTCCATGGCTCATTGTGTTATGCCATCCCCTCCTCCCTTGTGCTCCACTGTCCCTTCCTTACGTCCGCCATCCTCTCCCTCTGCGTCTCCCTGGTCTCCTCCTGAGTCTTCCCCTCCCCACCCATACTTTTTACGCTCCAGGTCTCATGCTAAAGATTTAACTACTCCCTAGGCAGGGCTGGGTATTTCTTTACCAGAGGCCGGTTCCCAGCCTACCAGAGGAAGGAAATCTCATCTTTCTAAGGCTATTAAGATTGCAGGGGCAGAGGTTGTCTCTGGCCAACAGTCCACCATTGTAGGGGTCCTTAAAGCAGGACAAGCCCCGCGAGGTGTTCCACCATGAAGTGTTTATCGTACAGCTGCAGAGGACTGGCTAGCTCCTCCAAGAAACTAGCCATGAAGCGTCTCATCGAGACTGATCCTATCGACAGCATTATGCTCCAAGAAACTCTTTGCTCGGCTGATCATATCATCTGCTCTATGCATTCTATTACTCCTGGATGGATCTATATTTCCCTCGACGCTGCTGGGCGCTCTGGTGGTCTGGCCATTGGAGTTAACCCGCGCACCATTAAGGTGGAGGCCTCTTGGGGGGGGCAGGCTACCTGGGGATGGATATTTTCACCGCCGATCTGGGAATGAACTTAAGGATTGTGAATGTTTACGCCCCTTGTAATCAGAGAGAACAATTCTGGCAGAGGCTCCTCCATCTCAATCTTTTGAATGATGAGAAGACTATTATTGGTGGGGATCTCAATTTTTCTTTGGGATTTAGGGAATCTTGGGGATCGACGGCGCAAATAGATCAAATCTTAGATTATATGACAAGCCTATTAGAACAGACAAATTTTGTGGATGTCCCCATGCAAAAACTTCTTCCTACCTGGAGAAATAGGAGAATGGGAGATGTTGCACTAGCCCGCAGACTGGACAGATTTATTATGAAGGACACACTTCTTCAGAGGCTGCATCATTATAAGAAATGGGTGGGAACGGGGAGCATTTCGGATCACTCACCTATCTATCTGGAAATTCAAGGTCCCTTCAAGAAGCCAAAAGCCCCATTCAAATTCAATCATACTTGGCTGAAGGACCCAGCATATGTCAAGATGATATCTGAATATTGGGTAAATCATCCCATTAATGGCACAGAATCATTTGCAAAAGGGTTCTGCAGGAATCTCGCCGAGATTAAGCACCTCTCGATTAAATGGGCAAAGGATAAGCAAGCCCGAGACACCTCTCATCTTATCATCATTGAATCAGAGTTGAGCGCTTTAACGGATGAACGGGGACTGGGATTTATATCTGCAGCGGATAAGAGTCGTTTGATAAAATTGGAAAACCAAAAGGCCAGCATTCTAAAGAGCGTGAAGAATCTTTGCGATTGAGAAGTAGGGCTATTTGGATACAAGCAGGAGACGACAATTCAAAGTTCTTCCACAGCTATGCCAACAGCAGAAAGGTATCCAATACCATTTGGAAAATTCCTACTCCAGCAGGAGATATGGCAAACTCTTTTAACAAGATTTCTCGCCTGGGCATATCCCACTTCCGTGAGCTATACAGATGCCCACCTGAAGCCAATCTACCAGATATCATTCAAGTGGCGAGTCATTTTCCGAGATTTGCTGAGGAGGAGGATGTGGAGCTTCTTAGTGCTCCGGTTACTACCGGGGAGCTGGAAGGTATACTAAAATGGTTCAAAAAAGATAAGAGCCCTGGTCCAGACGAGTGGACCATATAATTTTATTTAGCCTTTTATGATATTCTGGGGTAGGATCTTCTGAAGGTCATGGAAGAGAGCAGAAATTCTGGATCTATCTACCACGCTATCAACACGACCTTTTTAGCTCTCATTTTGAAATCGGACTCCCCTTCTTCCTTTGATGATTACAGGCCTATCTCATTGCGCAACTGCCTTTACAAGATCATTTCTAAGACCATTGCCAGCCAGCTCAAACCAATCCTTTCCAGACATATCGCCCCCCAACAATTTGCCTTCCTCGAATCCAGACAGATTCATGAAGCCATTCACTCCATCTGGTCTAAGCATCTCAAGAGTATCCTACTCAAGATTGACCTTTCCAAAGATTTTGACCGAGCCAATTGGTTTTACATCAAAATGATTCTCATCCATCTGGGTTTTCCTCACTCTTACATCTCCTGGATTATGGCCTGCATTACTTCCCCATCATTCAGCATTCTTATAAATGGCTCGGCCTCCCCCTTTTTTCACTCTGAAAGGGGACTACGTCAAGGATGCCCTCTGTCCCCCCTGCTCTTTCTGCTCATCATGGAAGGTCTTAGCTGTCTCATTGACTCTACAAAAAGGACAGGTGACATCTGGGGCCTCAGGATCTCAGAATTTTTCTCACTCACACACCTGCTCTTCGTGGACGATGTTCTCATTCTAATGGATGGCAGCATTCACAATACCATATCCTTTTCAAAGATCCTTCTGCTCTTCTCTTCTGCCACAGGTATGCTCGCTAATCAATCCAAATCCACTATCACTTGCTCGCATACTTCTGTTCAAGAATCTTTTTTTGCCCAGCAGGATTTTCCCTACAGCATTCACCCCTTGGATAGGGGCCTCCAATACTTGGGCTATTGGCTAAAACCCATCAGTCAAAGAATCGATGATTGGGTTTGGCTGGTAACAAAGTTGGAGAAGCGACTAAATGTATGGAGTTTCAGATATCTATCAAGGGCCGGCAGGCTAGTGCTCATTAAATCGGTCTTAGAAGCCACTCCGGTCTTCTGGATGGCTCTTGCATGGATTCCACGGAATATTCTGGGGCGGTTAAAATAGCTCTGTAACAGATACCTCTGGAATGGTAACCAGGACAAAAGGTTATTTGCCTGGATCAGCTGGCAGAAGATTACCCTACCAAAGAAATGGGGAGGATGGGGGCTCAAGGACCTCCCCGCCTTCGCTCAAGCACTTTCTGCTAAAATGGGTTGGACCCTTATGACAAGTCAGAATCTATGGGCTCATGTATCATACCATAAATATATATGGCCCCAGAGGTTATTGGATTGGATCAGATTACCATCCTGGCAATCGAAGGGATGCTCGTCGATTTGGAAGGCACTTATACATTCTCTCCCACTCATCCGTGACAACTTGGTCTGGAGAATAAATGATGGAAGTTTAGGTAGGATAGGGCTTGACCCGTGGATTGGCAGTGGTGGGAGATACATACTCAGCAGAGAACTTATCAGACTCCTAAATGCCCGAGAAATCAAGGTATTTGCTGACATTGCTGATCAACAGCGTACAGATATATTTTCACAGGCTTGGAAGACGGCCCGACACCTCGATCTTCCTCCACAATGGCATATGGAATGGGACAATTTCATCTCAGCATTAAGTGAATCTCATATAAGGATTAAACAGGGGTCAGACGAATTAGTATGGTGTATGGCTGATAATGGTATCTACGCACCAAAGCAGGGTTACAACACTCTCATAATGCACAAAAAACATGATTCGCTCTGCAACTAGTGGAAAGATTTATGGCAGTTAAAAGCTCCCCCTCGCACAAAGCTCTTCTTTTGGTGCGTTCTAAAAGACATCGTTCCCACAGGTGAACATCTCTCCCATCGAGCGATATACGGGCCTTCTTGGTGTATCCTGTGAAAGGCGGCAGAAGAAACAACTGCGCATGTCTTTCTTCATTGCCCGGTTTCACAAGCTCTTTGGCATAACATCTCAGCTCCTATCGGCTTCACTGGAACTTGGAACGGGGTGGATATTTAAAGTTCCTGGGTTGATTGGAAACAAAGGCATCCAGGCTCAAAATTATTGAACCTGTCCTTAATTGTGGCTTGGCATTTATGGAAAGTTCGAAACCGACATATATTTCAGAATATGATGGTGTGTTGGCCGCGTACTGAAGCCAGTATTATCTCCTCCTTCGCAGAACTTCCTGATCCCACTCCCACCAGGGTGAGGAGTATCCTGCCTCCTCCTACTATTGATTTCACTACCCCCTGGGCCTTCTTCGACGGGGCAGCAAACCAAATTGGTTGTGGGGGAGGATTCGTGCTTCATATAAATGAAAATCATAGATTCAAAGTACAGATGGGGCTTGGTGTGGGCTCAAACAACTTTGCGGAAATAATGGCTCTTCGCAATTTATTACACTTTTCCCTGGAACAGCGGTGTAAAAATCTTAATATATATGGGGATTCGAAGACTGTTGTAAATTGGTTCAACCTTATTACAACTTGTCACATATATACTCTCAGCAATATAATGTATGAAATACAAACTTTCAAGGCAGCATTCAATCACATCTCTTGCCTTCACATATACAGGGAACATAACAACTGCGCTGATCAATTATCCAAGGAGGCTCTGGCACTTCCCAGAGGAGAACGGATAATATTGGAACAACAAGGATCTGAGGAGTACTATTTCTTCCATAGGCCATATATAGACCGGAGAGCCCAATAGGGACAACAGTCCCGAATATCAGAGAAATAAATGCATAAAATCTGGAATTTTTTTTTACTATCTACGAAAGACATACATATAGAGAAATTTGACCCTGCGTGGTCTTGTACAGGCGATCAAGCCAGACAGTAAAATAGGCTATCATCATTATATTTGGTATACAATGATAGATCACCCTGTGTGGTGGATCTTGGTATGAAAAGATTTAGCATATGCTACCGCATTTACAATATGTAATTTCCTTCTCTTAATGAAAATTACAGGTTTTTCCAGTGGAAAAAAAAAACTATGCATATTTATTATAATTATAATTTGATTTTGAATTTAGTTTGAAAATTATTTATGTATATTAAAATATTTTTTTTATTAAAATATTATAATGTTATATTATATATGTTTTTAAAATAGTATAAACCATAAACATATTTATATAATTAAAAATTTGAATCTAATTAGAAAATTTATTTTTTATATATATAAAATGTTTTATTAAAATATTATATTGTATATTTTAATATTTTTAAATATTTAACTTTAAATTGAACAATAATATATTAGAAAGGAAAAAACGATCCAAAATCGAGCGCTCTGCAGATGCGATCTAAATTGCCTCGGCTCTCCATTCTGAAAACCCCTGCTTCACGTAACTCTCAACCTTCAATCTGAGGCGTCCTCACTGAAGGTTCTCCAATGAATGCGCCCCCAGGAGGGGCGGGATCCTCCCCCCCTCCACACATCGGCTCATCCTCTGACAACTCAAGGAAAAAACATAAAGATCCTCTGCACAATTCAGCAAGCCTCCCAGAAACAGATCAAGGACCAGATCCGGCTACCAATGAAGAAGAAACTGCTGCTACATGTGATGACACGGGCAAATACAGTGGCGGGAATAAAAAAGCTCCTAAGATACAACCAAAGGCGACTTCAGCCACATGCATACCAAAAAAGGCTGAAAGAATCAAAGTCGAACTACCCAGCCAAGGGATCAATGGCGAAATTCAATTCATGAGGGACCATGCACTCATCGGCAAGTTCCTCGGATTCTGGCCTACTGAAAAGGACTTGCATGGCTGGATTGCTTCAAAGTGGAAGCCTAAGGGACAAGTCACTTTGCAGCTTGGCCCCAAAGGCTTCTTCACAACAATCTTTAATTGTGTGGAGGACAAATCACGAATATTTGAAGGAGGTAGGTACTTCTTTAATTCTTCTGGACTGTACTTAAGAGAATGGAAAGAAAGCTGGGCTCCTTTCTGGATACAAATGTATTCCCTACCTGCAGAATATTGGAAGGAGGAAACTCTAAGGGACATAGCCAACAGCCTGGGGACCTTCATCAAAGCTTCTGGGGAAACTAAAACTCGCAGATACACTTCTTACGCCCGGATCTGTGTCCAAATGCACCTTACCAAACATCTAGCAGACTCGGTAAGTCTTTTCCACGATGACTTTGAGTGGATTCAAACTTTAGATTATGAGCACATTCCTTTTCGTTGCAGAAAGTGCCATGAGCATGGCCATCTCTTCAAGGATTGTCCCCTCAATCCTCAACCGAAACCTCCTGTCAATGATCTTAGCACAGACTCAGAAGGCTTCATCAAAATCCCTAATCGCCGCCGTCATGCAAAGAAATCTACCCTAGCTCCTGATAGCTCCAAAAAGCTGAACTCCCATAACAGATTTACAATTATCACCCCTCGTGATCCTTATGAGAATCCTCCAGCTTCATCCTTGGATAACCCTGATCTTTCTTCTCCCTCCCAGATCCTCAAGCTTCCTCAGCCATCAGCTGACTCAAATCCTTCAAGCCTTCCCATATCCCCTGCTCACAAGAAATCAGAACCAGAGAATGCAGCGCAATCTTCCTCAATGGATCTGGAAGTGGATCTAATCCTCAGCACTCAGGACAATACTCTCATGAAAGATCAAAACATGCCCTCAAAAATGGATGAAGATACAGAGAATATCAGCTTAGAAGGTTTAGACATATTCAAGCTGGAGACAGCCTGCAAACAGAAGGAGTACAATACAATCCCTCCATGGGAAATCGAAAGGCTGGAAGGAGTTCTCAGCAAAGCGCAACACAACAAATGCTTAGGATTACAAGAAGGAAGCCCATGGGATGGAAAGAAAATCCTAAAAGAAACAAAAAAAGAGGGTAGAAAACGGACCTGCAGAGGACCATCATCCTAGGAGAATTGCTCATGGAATCTAGGAGATTTCCTAAGCTGACAAAGTTCTACAAATCTCAACCCCACAATTCCTCATGAAGCTTCTTTCCTGGAATGTAAGAGGGTTGAACAGTGCCTCCAAACATAGAATGTTAAAAAATGTGATACAACAAGAAAAGCCCACCATAGTTTTTCTTCAAGAAACAAAAAGCAACAGTACCATCTTAGAAAAGATTCTGAGAAAGATTTGGGTAGGCTGCAGCTCAGTCACTGTGGATGCCTCGGGCACATCGGGGGGACTAGCGATCATTTGGAACCCACAACTTCTCACTCTTCAAGACTTCCACGCATCTCATTTCTTTATCCAAGCTACCTTCCATCTCACAGGAACAGACATTCACAGTCATCTTTCAAATGTCTACTTTCCGCAACAATTAAATCAGAAACTGGCGCTTCTGGACACTCTCATGATTCTGAATTCAAACAGACAATTTCCGCTTTGGATTGGAGGGGGCGATTTCAACTTCATCAGAGCCCTGGAAGAAAAAAGTGGCGACAGAGCAAAATTAGAAGGGGACAGTATAGGTTTTCGTAATTACATTCAAAATGACCATCTTATGGACATTCACACTTCAAATGGAGTCTACACTTGGTCCAACAAATGCAGCGGATCTCAGCGCATCGCCTCAAGACCGGATCGCTTTCTGATTTCGGACAATGCCATACATTGTTCATTTATGTAATGTAAAGGAGGTTACACCCTCGAAGAGGCTGAATTCTAAGGCATTGATCTATCTTTTCTATCTTTTTCTTGAGTTGGTTTCATAACATTCTGAGTATGATTTTTGGAACTGTCTGGACCAGGTAGGAGCTTAACCTGAGCTCTTCAATTGCATTCTTTCCTTTTCTGATTATGTGCATGTTTTCTTGCTTTTCTAAGCCTCTGGGTTTTGAATATTTCGTTCTCTCCCCATCGCACCTAGTATACATCGAAAGGTGCAATGCATACTAGGCTGACCATTTGCCAGTCAGTATGCATCTCATCTAGTACACAGCTAGGGTGCAATGGGCACAAGGAGAAAAGTTTTTGCACTAATTTTTCATGGAAATTTTGCTTTTTTTTGCCAAATCAGGATCCTAATTCTTCTCTTGTTTGTTTTTTAGAGATTCATCGGAGCAAGATGGTCGTTACATGAAATGAACATGAGCATGAAGAAGAGGACATGATTTCCTTACATGATCCGGGTACGGTAACTACATTGTGGAACTGTGGCTTGCTCAATTTTTTCCACATATCTAGCATGAGGCAACAAATCAACTTGTTGCAATATTTCCTCGATGCATAGGATCCTACCAACCAAGTGTTCCATATTAGAGGCAAATCCATCCCTTTGACTATTGAGGACATCCACATTTTGATGGGTTTATCGAGGCGTGGTGCCCCTCTCTCACTATCAGGTTCTGCCTGTGGGGCCGAATCTATGAGGGATTATATTCACCGATACTGTAGAGATGGATCTCAGCCGAGCAAGGATGGAAAGATC
>APFE030057125.1:0-12602 GCA_000404065.3 Pinus taeda
CCTGTAATTAATCAAGGTCTTGTCTGCCAGAGTGGCATAGACCATCTCACCCGTCTGTTTGTGGAGTTCAATTTGGTCCATCGGGTGAATGTCTTTTGAGAGGACTTCCAAATTAGTCCTGATATAATCTGCAACTGTTTGTGGTTGCTGCACTGTAGGAGTGAAATGGCTCATGGTCATCTTGCCTTCTTGTACATCAAAGGCAGACATGAGCCTCTATTGGTTTGCAGGTGCCATGTTTAGGAGGTGATTGTAGAGTCGAATCTTTATTGGCTCACTCCTTCTTTTGGCATCTTTGAATTGTTGTTTTATGCTTGCACTTGTTCCCTGCTGCTACCCTGAGGAGCTCACTTCTCCCAATGCTGCCCTGTCTTGCTCCTGTTGCAAGGAGCTGGCAGAAGCTTCCATGCTTGGCATTTCCTCCTCTGAGAAGGGATTTAGTCTTTGCCTCTTCTCTACTGTTTCAGTGAGGGGAGTCTCCCTCTCTCTCTTTCTGCTAGTGTCCTCCCTTTGAGGGGTCTAGAGGAAAGAGGAATCAACCCTGGAGTCTTGCCTCGGAGGTGCCACTAGTGCTGTTTGCTCTTGGGTGGCCATCTGGGCCTCTCCTTTTTGCCTCTCCTGACCCTGTTGGTCTGCTTGTTGCTGTTCCTGCTGCTGTTGATCTTGTTGGCCCTCTGGTTGTTGTTGGCCCTGTTGGCCCTCTAGTTGTTCCATCACTGTATCCTTTCCCTTGCCCTGCCCTTGATTGGTATTTTGCACTGCCTCTTCTTGTGTTGCAGAGGATGAAGCAGCTGCTCTTATTTGAGGATTTGGCAGAGAAGGCACCTGAGAAGGACATTCCAAGTCAGCCATTTTTGATAAATGCCTTCTAGCTCTTTCAACTAGCTCTTCTTGAGACACAGGCTCTTCTAAGGTGTTTCTCCTCCACTTCGGTTGGTTAGCATGTCTCGGGATGTGGAACATGCTCTCATGCTCATAGTTAGAGAGCTTGCATCTCTGTCTTCTCAAGGATATAAAGCCGTTGGGGTCATAAGGCTTCCAAAGGAAACTTAGTTTTAGGCCAAGGCTTTCCAACATCCTATCTGCTTCTTTCCATCCTTCTCTTCTGTTTAGGATGAAGTGGCCTAGCTGGTTTCTAACTTTAAGCTGTGCCCTTTTACCTTTTCCTACAAAATGCAGCTGGTCGGCATTGCCAAATTTCCTGAAATACTCCAAGGCAAAGAGCCTCATGGGCACAAATCTGGGCAGCTTGTATGGGCGTAGCTCACACCCATATATCCTAATCACAGTGTAATGCTGATAAAAATACCAATCTCCTATGTTGTAGGCATTGGACAGTTGCAGAATCCTCTGCATTTCATCAGTGAGTCTTGGAGGGGGTGCTGTCAAGAGTAGAGACAAGGCTGGATGAATGAATAAGTCTATGAACTCAGAATATGTATATGGTGAATATGCACGGTGGTGGAAGGCTGAGCTCCAGTATACCACTGATCTTGGGTTTCCTGCTGCATCCTTTCTCTTGATTTCAAAAGAGAATTTCTCATGTTGGTGATACAAAATGAGATGATAAATATATGAGGTGTATCTGAACACCTTCTCTCTGGATAAGTGCAAAAATTGCTCATGTATCTTGTCAGAGATATATGTAGCATAGTCATAACAAATGGGGGCCTTACTAGGGGAAAACATTGTCATCATTACTAGCACAGTTTCCTCTATGAACTCCATTGATTTGTACCCCAGCACTGAGCTTATCATGTATGCTAGGTCCAGGCCCAGTTGATTTAAATAGCCGTCAAAGATGGGAGGATGCAGCACTGTGTCAGATTTTTTGATAAACAACTAATTAAGCTTTAGGATCTCTGCCTCTGTGAGTACCTTGGCTCCTTGATTGATTAGGTCTAGCAGGGATAAAGGAACCAATTCCCTTTGAGTTTTGAATTGGACCATCTCCCTGATGGCCTCAGGGGTGGTGTAAAATAAAACTGCACCTTGTGTGTTGAGCACAGCCCTCTTCATAGGGTCATAACCGTCAGCACACAAGTGGACGAGGTCAGGGAACTGATTGACCTGAGGCATCTTGAAGATTGGGAGGGAGGACTCCCAAATGCCTAGGATGTCTGTCCCATCTCTGTGCTTAGCCCTGAGCTCATTTAATAAATGAATGTGAAACGTACATTTGGCTGGGGCATCCTCCGAGATTTGGTAGTCTAGGTCTGCCAAATCTTGCCAGTCTAGCTCTCTCTGAGGAGCATTCAAGGGAGTAACATTAAGGGCTACTGATGCTGAAGGGGTATCCATGTCTGTCCAAACGTTTCTTGGGCTGATGAGCGAGCTAACTGGGAAAATGGACTTTGAGAGAAACACAGAATGGCAGGCCTGTTTTACAGCAGAATAGGATGGTACGGGGCTCTCTGAGAAGGCTTTTTATACAGTTTAACAGACCTCCTTTGGTAATTTAGGAGCAGGTTAATGAGTTCACGATTGCGCGAACAGAGAAGGGTTTTCACTAAAATCGATGTGTAAAATGGGTCCGCCAACGTAATTCGACTTCAAATTATCCAGGGTAGGCAGGATTTACTTGGTTTTGTGGTGAAATTTACGAGTAACTGTGAAAAAACCAGTTTGCAAGGAAATGGACGGGCAAATACCTGTTTAGCCAGTAGCTTGGGATGAAAGAGTAGTTGGGTTGGCACTCTGAGCTTCCGCTGATGGTCGAAAGTTGGCTGGTAGACTGCTGGTCGTAGTTTGCATGCAGACAGCACAGAGGTCCTTTTCTTAGAAAATAACAAAAAAACGCGAAAAACCGTGAAAATATGGCCTTTTTTCTTTATTGGCGCGTTTTTTGAATGACGTCAGCATGTGGGTCCGAGATAGATGACGTCAGCAGGACGTCATCGGGTGACGTGGCGGCCTGAGACCGGTCCACGGGAGCAATGAGGTGGCGGCCAGGTGGGCGAATGTGGACGAGGTGGGCGGTTGTGGCAATGACGTGGGCAACAGCAGGGCGCGGACGTGGGAGGGACAGGTGTCGCCATATCGGACCCCCTCCTGCACGACAAGGAATCTGTCAGAGGGGGCTCTGACGGAGTTTGGCCGCGACACCTGTCCCCGCGTGACGCAAGCGTCTGACAGATATCAGAAGGTATCTGTCGGACATCGGGGGCCTTCCGATATTGATAGGAGCCGTTGATCTCCGGGCGCATGATCGGACGGCCGTCGGGTAATGAACCTGCGCGGCCAATAAACCTCACGTTTTTTTTAAAGGTCGGACGTCGGGCCGCTCCGAAATTGGTGCTGACCGTAGATCTGGCAAAGCCACGATCGGATGGTCGTCGGGTGGATTAAATGCACGGATGATAGCGGTGATCAGGTGGGTTAAAAAATTATATTTCTTGGCAGGCGCGCCCGGCGGGACCCTCCGCTTCATGGATGATTTTCAAAGGTTTTGGATGGTTTTATTTATTGAAATCAAATCTGCCCGCCAACATTAGAAAACGGTAGAAAACACAAAGAATTTCATGCAAAACTTTGTTCAAAGTATACGAGGGCGAAACTATAGGAAAAGGGGGTTCTGATGAAGTTATAAAAAAGGCACAAATTGGATCCCGACCTTAGGATAAGGCGGGGACGGTATATTTTCATGATATTTCCGCCCTTTAATGGTTTAAGGGGGTCAAAAAGGTTTCTTTAAGGGTTTTTTAGGCAAAAATGGAGACTTGGGTAGGAGAATGGGTTCAGATGGAGAGAAGGGGCTAAACATGGGTTTTTGACCTTAACCAGATGTTAATTCAATTCCCAGAAGTAGAAATTATGGCTATAGTGCCAAGGAGGGGATATTTATACTGTGTGTGGGGTTTATACACCATAGTGTTATACTAATAGGGAGAATGAAGTATAGGGAGCTAAATAATAGAGTTAGCTGTTAATATGGGGAGAAAATATGGATGAGGATCAGTACAACCAAGTTTTCATGAAACCAACTTAGTGTAAAGAGTAGATGAAAATGAAAAGAACTTTACACAAGAAATGTGGCTTCTAATGGCCATAAAACTTTGAGTTTTCCTTATAATCATACCTGGTGCAGGGGTGTTAGTTATGAGTGGTAAACAAAGGGAGAGAGGGGAGTTAGACATGCTCCACTGTGTTGTTTTGCCTGTACTTTGCATAGAAAAGTTGATCTTGGGGGGAACACCACTTCTGCAACTTCATCTACCTACCCAATTATTTGCCTAACATTTTTTATTTCTTCTTGGAGGGTGCACTTTGAACTTGCAAACCCTTTGTGTGCCTTTTCTTTTGCATTGGCTTTTTTGTTTCACTTCCTATCTAATACTACCCTTATTCCTTCCAAGGCCCCAGATTAAGCTGTTGGGAACCTTAGTTTCTCTGCCTGGCTACTGATCTGCCAAGTTTAAACAGTTTGGACAAATTTCTTTCTCTATTCTACAACATAAATTGAAAACATGGCATGACCCAGTTTAGACTGTTGGGTCATCCACAAAAATTTTAATAGGCCTGAAGGTATGTACACACCTTGTCTTCTTTTGCAAATATGGATCCTTTGTAGCAGCAAAGTGGAGCATATTTGGCGCTTGAATTTTGCCAATCATGAGACATGAAACCTATTGGTATAGGTAACCAAAAGATAGAAGGAAACATAATTTTCTCTTTAGGATCTTCAATCAATGAAGGTTCATACAACCTTAAGTTCTCTACATTAATGACTCAGTAGATATGCATATAAGCTGGCAAATCAAGACGAAAAGTGTTTTCACCAATTTTCTCAAGTATCTTAAAAGGTCTATAACTTATTGGCTTCAGCTTCTTACCTTCACCTTGTATTCTGTCTTTGGTAATGTACAGCCAAATTTGATCACCAACTTGGAAGCTATGCTCAAGTCGATGCTTTTCATGCATTGCCCTGTACTTGGCCTGGCTTCTTTCCAGCTGTTCCTGCACTGCCTGGTGAATTTTTGGATCTGTTCAATGAGCTTCGTTGCTTTGTCCACATCATTGTGTCCATCAACTGCAATTTCTTTACTAAAGACAAAATCCAAGGTAGACTTTGGTGTAAAACCAAAATAAGTCTCAAAAGGTGATATCTGAGTAGAAGAGTGCTTGGCACGGTTGTAAGCATGTTGCATATAACACAAATGTTCATCCCAAAGCTTGGGATGCTTGCTGCAATAGCCCCTAAGCAGCTGCATCACTGTCCTGTTGACCACCTCGGTTTGGCCATCTGTTTGTAGATGAAATGTTGTGCTCTTTCCCAATCTGGTGTCCATAAATTCCCACAGACTTGACCAAAACTTCCAAATAAATCAAGAATCTCGATCAGATACAATGGAAGTGGGTAACCGAAAATGAACCCATACATGTCGAAAGAACAACATCCCTATTTGTTCAGTTGTAATCTGCTTGTTACAAGGTATTAAGATACAATTTTTGTTGAACCTGTCCATAATAACATATAAATAATCATGACCTTTACGAGATTTTGGCAATCCCCCAACAAAGTCCATGGAAACACTTTCCGAAGGATGAGAAGGAACTAGAAGTCGAGTGTACAAGACTAACTTTCTATTACTGGGCTTGCATTTAGCACACATAGTACACCCTTTAATATATTTAGAAAGTGTTTCATGCATTCTTGGCCAATAATAAAACCTTTGCAGTTGTGCAACTATCTTACATACACCAAAATTACCTGATATAAGAGAGGTATGTGCTTCTTGGATTATTTTAACTCTTTTAGTTTGTGAGATGCATAACTTTCCCAAATGATACAAGAGTTGGTCCTTAACATAATAATCCAAAACTTCTACTTGTTTGCCATGACTTAAACTTGCATATACACATTTAAAATCTACATCTTGAGCATATTGTTCAATGTATCCTTCATGCATTACTGAGTTATGCTTAAGTATAGTAGATGCATTTATGATTGCTCTAGATAACATATCTGCAACATTATTGTGTATGACGTTCTTATATCTCATGACAAGATGAAACTGCTGTAGAAAACCCATCCACCTATAGTGTCTTGATTGCTGCAATTTAGTTTGTGAGTGAAAATTGAAGTGGTTGATGATCTGTATGTATGATGGTTTCTTTTCCTATTAGGTAATGTTTCCACTTTTTCACACTCTGTACTAATGCATACAATTCTTTATCATCTGTGGGATAATTAACTATTGTAGAATTAAATGTCTCAGAGTGATATCATATGGTTTACCGTGTTGCATCAATACTGCTCCCATGGCATAGTCATTGGCATCTATTTCAATCTCAAATGGTCATTGAAGATCTAGCAGTGCTAGTACTGGTGTTGTACTAATTTTTTCTTTTAGAGTGTTGAAGGCTTTCTGTTGTTTTCCTCCCCACTCAAACACCTTATTCAATCATGTTAAAGCATGTAAGGGAGCTGCAATCAAGGAAAATTTAGCAATAAATTTTCTCCAAAATTATGTTGTGCCTAGGAAACTCCTAACTTCAACCTTAGAGGGATCTATCTTCAATTCACCACCCCCTACAATATGACCCAAATAATTTAAAGATGTTTTGCCAAATTCATATTTTGACAACTTCACATAGATATTTTCTCTTTTCAAAACATCTAAAGTCTCCTTTACATGCTTCAAATGTTCTTCCCATGTTTTACTGAAAACAAAAATGTCATATAAATATACAATTACAAATCATCAATAAAAGGTATGAGTACATCATTCATAACTCTCATGAAAGTGGCAGGAGCATTAGTTAAGCCAAAAGGCATAACCATCCATTCATACAGCCCTTGCATTGGTTTGAGAGTAGTCTTCCATGCATCTTGTTCTGCTACTCTGACCTGATGATAGCCACTATGCAAGTCTAACTTGGAAAAGTAAATTGCTTCTTTCAACTGATCTGATAGATCATCAATGCGAGGAAGAGGATAACGATTATTGATCGTTATTTTATTCAGTGCTGTATAATCAATGCAAATCCTTGACGAACCATCTTTCTCTCTTACTAATACAGTTGGAGATCCACACGCTAATGTGCTTGCTCTTATGAACCCTTTATCAAGTAGCTCATGTACCTGCTTCTTGATCTCTACATTCTCTAAAGCGGATAAATTTTACATTCCGATGTTAGGTAATGGAGTATCTGCTATAAATTAATATCATGTACTATTTCCCTTTTTGGTGGAAGACCTTTAGGTTCTTGAAATAGGATATCATATTCTGAAACAACTTTAACTAAATCATCTTTCTGTTTAGCATCACAACCTTCACATACATTAATTTTATCGAGGTTCTTTTCCTTTACAACCATTAGTAAAAATTTCTTGCATGAATTTACAATTATTCTCATTTGCCCTGAGTTTTTGAGAGAATAGTTATTTTTGAGTTTATGAGCTTTTACAATATATTCTATTCCATCTTTAGTGAGTTGATACTTATTTTCAGCTCTATAGAATATGGCTTTTCTATCATACAAGTAAGGACTTCCTAAAACAATACCACATATATCCAAGAGAACTATATATAACTCCACCTCATCTACAAATGTCAACCCAATAGCAAACGTGAGTTTACATTGTCTAGTCACTTGTGGCTTTGCTTTATCACATACCCAACCTAATGGATATGGCTTCTTGTGAGGTGTTGTTAGTAAGCCCAACTTCTTTACAATTGTTTCAAGAATCAAGTTTACTTGTGATCTGTTAGGATATTCCGACACATAGGAAATAGTTAAGTTCAACTTGGTCTAGTATAGAGTTAGGTATAGAGTTAGGTAAAGTGTGTTTCTTTACCGTTGTAAATTTTGTAACTTACAATCCGACGGTCACGATATGTAGTGATCCGACGGTTCATTCTCTCCTCGGTATTACCGACACTTGATCCGTGGCTTGACACCCGATTGGTCCATGAATTCTATTTAAAGCGCATGGAGGGTCATTTGTAGGTTAACCGTGCATGAGAGAAGCTTATGTAAATTTTCATTCTTTTATTAATAAATTGCCTGTAGTAGCCACGTTGGCGCAGGCCGTGGACTGTTTCCCTCTCTGAGGGTTTTAACCACGTCAAAATACTGGTGTATTGATCTGTGATCTGTTTGTGAGCGGTGTCCTTTTGGTGTTCTGTCTGAGGAACTTACCCTGTAAATTCCTACATGGTATCAGAGCTATTTGAGGGCCGCGTCCGTTGGTGATCCAAATCTGAAGCCGGTAGAACTGCATGCGGCTGTCGTTTCCTAGATCTACTGTTTCTGACTGCTTTCGGGCCGAGAGGACTGCTCTGTTGTGTTCGGAGCATCTGTTCCAGTGAGGAACCCCTTTTGTTTCATGCGAAAAGGTTTCCGGTAGCCCTATCTGCATCATTTTTAAGTTCTGGAGGTATACAGTCTTTATTTGCAGTTTACTGTTATTTTCTCTCTGCTTATTTCGGTTTCGGTTTATTTAGCTTTTTTTTAATCAGATCTATACCTTTCATTTCTGCGTATGCTCTTTGCCCTGCGACTCTGTGCGATCTGGGCAAATCAGAAACAGAAAGGAAGGATTTTTTTCTCATGCGTATGCTCTTTTCCCTGCACCTTAGTGTGATCTCGGAAAATCAGAAACATTGAGAAAAATATTTAGTTTTTCGGTTAAAGCTAACTTTGAGCCACAAGGTTCAATTTTTTTTAAATATTTAGTTTTTTGGGTAAAGCTAACTTCGAGCCATAAGGTTCGTTTTTCTTTGCATGCGTGTTGGGTTTTGTGTTTTTGTTTTGTAGGAAAAAAGAGCTTTCTCAAGGGAAGCACGCAACCCAAGGCCCCCCCCCTCTCTCTCTCTCAAATTTTTTGTATAGCTCGATTGGTTCAAAGCTATTTTAAGAGAGTAGAGGTCTTGGGTTCAAATCTCCATTTTGTGGGGGCGTTTTTTTTCATTCCCCGCACATTCGTGCACTTTGCCGGCAACTTCAACAATTTTTTTTCAAAAAGCCATAACTTCTTCATCCGGAAACCTTTTTCAGAGCCGTTTTTTTTAAAACAGCTTAATTTTTCGAGATCTATCCATTGGAACAATTACTTCCAGCATCTTCAGCTTCAGTTTTTTTTTTTTAAAATGGAAAGTCCATGCCAAGTCATTCTTGACAGCACTAACTACTTCCAATGGGTATCCTACATGGAAGATTTACTTAGAAGTAAAGGTCTCTACAGAATAGCCACGGGCCAAGAGAAGAAACCAAAAGATGAAGAGAAGGTTGCAAAATGGGAAAATAGACAAGATCAAGCACGTGGTTTGATAGGGATGTCTAGTTCTCTTGATCTTAGATTCCATATTGCAGAACTTGATACTCCTCATGAAGCATTGGAACAAATCACTAAAGTTTTTGGGATTAAAAATGAAATTAGAGCCCATCAACTTGAAAATGAGTTGCTTACATTGGATCCTAATAATTTATCTCGCATTGAAGATTTCTTGTCCAAATTCAAGACCCTTAGATATCTATTGGAAGGTGTTAAGGTTAAGAAAGAAGATAGTAACCTTATTTATTCCATCCTTACTAAGTTGGGACCAGCCTACTCTGTATTTGTTTCCACCTTCCATTCTACAAGGGAAGCTTTCATTTGTCAAGGAAAAGACTACAAGGCCCCTTCCTTGACTCTTTTTGTGATTCTTTAATAAGAGAACAAGAAAAACTCTTACACCTTGGTCTTCTTAATCTTGGAAACTCTTCCAAGAAAGCGTTAGCCGCCCAGCAGCAACCAAATTTAAATAATCCTAAGAAGTCATATCCTAAAAAGAATGGTCCTAAACCAAACAAGGGTCCTAAGCAAACTCAGTCTCAAAATGAAAGATCATTTCAGCAAAATGATAAGACCAATAAAAACAAATGGAAGAAGACTGATAGACATTGTAACTTTTGTAATCGAGATGGCCACTTAGAATCTAAATGCTTTAAGAAGATGGAAGCCTTGGAAGCCGCAATGAAGAAACATAATATCCATGTGGAGCATTCTTCTACTTCAACTTCAACTTCATCTTCAGGAATGGCACTTTCTGCATGTCGTTGTCAATCATCTCAGTCTGGTTATGCCTTAAATGTATCTTCTTCTTCTCATTCTCATGAGTGGCTCATTGATTCTGGAGCCTCTTATCACATGGCCAAAAACAAAGCCATGTTTTCTTCTTTACATGATTGTAACACCAAAAATATATATGTTGGTGATGATAGATCTCTTAATGTTGTAGGGACTGGACTGTTCATCTAGACAATGGTCAGTTTAATGATGTATTATGTGTTCCAACCTTATCCAGCAACCTTCTATCTGTATATCAGATAACTCATTCAGGTGAAGGTAAAATTGTTGAATTTTCACCTCATGATGTTGTAATCAAGGATCTAAGAGATCCTAAACAGATTCTAGCTACTGGTATTGCTGATGATTCCACAAGGTTGTATAAGTTTCACAACTTTGGGTCATCAAATCTTCCCTCAGTATTTGTTGCTCATAATGATGAAGTGAGCAAACTTTGGCATGAGCGATTTGGTCACTTAAACTATCGCTCCCTTCAGCATCTATGTAAAGAAAATATGGTGACAGGTCTTCCTATGGTATCTTGCGAGATGGTGTTTGTTCCGGATGTGTACTCGGAAAACATCATCGGGACAGTTTTGAAAAACATGCCTCTTGGCACGCCTCAACCCCTTTACAGCTTGTGCACAGTGATTTATGTGGTCCACTTCCTGTTGCTTCATTCTCTGGCTGAGTATTTCTACATTCATTGATGATTTCTCCAAATGCAACTTGGGTATACTTCTTTAAAAAACTCAAGAGCCGAAGTAATTAACTAATTGTTTTGGCCTTCAAAGCCTTTGTTGAAAACAATTCTGGAACATCAAATCTTAAGCTAAACGATAATGTGTAGAATATGTTTAAAACACATTACAACTTTGCAACCAAAATGGAATTCAAATGCAATCATACTGTCCATACACTCCACAAAAAAATGGTGTTAGCTGAAAGGAAAATCGCACACTTAAGGAAATGGCTAATGTATGTTGCCAAATCAAAGGAACATCAGTTCTTAGTTTTGGCTGAAGCAATTAATTTGTGATAAATTATATAATAAATCGCACTCCTACTAAGGTTCTAAATAATATCACTCCAGAAGAAGCTTGGAGTTCCATTAAACCAGATGTAAGTCACTTTCGTGTTTTTGGAAGTGAAGCATGGGCCCATATTCCAGATGAAAGCATAAAGCTTTAGAACCTAAGAGTGAGAAATGTACTTTTGTTGAATATTCTGAAGATGTAAAAGGTTATAGACTTATTCCATTTAAGTCCAAAAATGTTATCATTAGAAGAGATGTAAAATTTGATGAAAATAAATCGGTCTGCGAGCCTAGTTTGGCGGATGTGCCACCTCTTCCTATCTCTTCTACTTTTGAAAACATTTCTTCTTCAGATGATGAAAGTGAGGATGACAATCCTCCCCCACCTTCTCAGGATCCTCAACTTCCAAGATGGGTCCGTGCTACTCGGGATGCAGCAGGTGACCTTGCCGGTGATCCTTCAGATCAGCGACGTACACGTTCTCAGTTTGAAAGAGCCTCTTCTTTACTGGCTCAAGCTCCAGTAAATCATGATCCTGACACTTTTGCAGAAGCTTCAGGCCATCCACATTGGGAAGCAGCTATGAATGAAGAATATCATTCATTGTTGGCAAATGATAAATGGGATCTTGTTCCTCTACCAAAGGGACGCAAACTTGTTAGATGTAAATGGGTTTACAGAACAAAGTATGGACCAGATGGGAAAGTTGATAAACATAATGCTCGTCTTGTTTCTAAGGGATTTTCACAGTTTGAAGGCATTGACTACACTGAAACCTTCTCCCCTGTTGCCAAAATGAACTCTATCCGCCTTGTTCTTTCCCTTGCTGCCTCTTTAAAATGGGAAGTCCATCAGATGGATGTTAAATCTGCTTCTTGCATGGGGACTTGCATGAAGAAATCTATATGGAACAACCCATTGGCTTCATCCAAACAGACTCCAGCCTTGTATGTCGACTTAAGAAATCTCTTTATGGTCTCAAGCAAGCTCCTCGGGCTTGGTATGCCAAAATGGATAGCTTTCTTTTAGAATCTGGCTTTTCTAGGTGTTTTTCTGACAATACTGTCTACACCAAGGAAGTGGGCAACTCTCTTATCATCCTTGTTCTTTATGTTGATGATCTTATTCTTACTGGTAGTGATCCCAACCTTATAAACCATGTGAAGTCCAGCCTTAAAAAGAAAATTGAAATGACAGACTTAGGACACTTACACTATTTTCTCGGTCTTCAAGTCTTGCAATCCAAGGAGGGTATTTTCCTTTCCCAGTCCAAGTATGCTTGTGATATTCTTCGTCATTTTCACATGGAAGATTGTAAGCCAGCTCCTTCTCCCTTTCAGTCTGGAGTCAAACTTTTCGTCTCTTGTACTTCTCCTGAAGTTGATGCTACCTTATACCGTCAACTTGTAGGAAAACTCTTGTATTTAACCCATACTCGTCCTGACCTTTCCTTTGTTGTTGGCCTTGTTGCTAGTTTTATGCAAAACCCCCGTGAAAGTCATTGGAAAGCA
>APFE030057129.1:0-15967 GCA_000404065.3 Pinus taeda
TGTTGCTTTGCTAACCACTCCACAGTGAAGCCGACCTGTTCATTGGTTCTGGAGAAACTATAGCAATATCTCCATGGGTCCTCCTCGACCCAATGAAACGCCCCATGGATCTAGTTGAACTGAACTCTCATGCAGTGATATTTCACAATGCAATGTGGGTCATATAGATTGTAGCTTTGGAGGTCAAGTAGGTACTTCCTCATCTGTTCTGCTTTGACATCTACTTGCTTGATACTCCAGATCTCATATAACCCAATCGGAAATGGAAGAGCAGGCCAAGGTTCCTTCTTCTTCCGATGTAGTATAGTTGTCAATCCTATTGAGATGTGATATGCTACTTCCTGCATGACAAGTATGTCCAAGGAAAACTTCGGTAGAACATGTGGAGGTTTCTCCGCACTAAACATTTGGATGAAAGTCCCGGACGATGAGGCATACCAATTAGCAATGCCCAACAATGCCTCCATTGCTTCCTTTGACATGTAGGGTGGATCCTGTTCAAATATCATCTTGTACATAGGGGTGACAAAATGATCGGACAACCATGTGATTACTCCTCTGAAGCTGCATTCGGACAACAACTTGAAATATGTGTTCACAATAGTCTTCGCTCCTGGGAACTCTTGTCGGGCACAGACTGCATCTAAGATGTAGGCGGACATGTAAATCTCTGTATGCATACCTCTGGGTGACTGTCGAGCCTTCGTTACTTGTTCCTTCAGTTGATGAGCCAATATGATGGACCAATTACATGGTTTTCCTTCTCTAGCCACTTGGTCCAGTGCGATCACCCAACTCTGTGGGAAGGTTTCTATGCTTGTTTGGCCATACAGTCGACAAGAAAATATGACCAAGTATTGGTACGCCTTCCTCAGTATCTTTGTATCGTATATCTGGTTGGGTGTCAACCTGAATCGAGCCAGCGCCTTTACCCAGTTCTTTAGAATGTCTTTGGAGTTAGCACTGCTATTGGGTAAGCTGAATGGAGTCCTCATGACAGTCATGGGCTCTAACATCTGATACATCTCATCATAATCACCGACCCAGAAGGTCACATGCTTCGTCCCACTAACATTGCTCAAGGTCATCATCTTGGGATTAGTGTGAGAGACGATCTAGTGTATCATGTCCGCACTTGGGAACATGGGGTATCGAACTTGTGAATGTTCACGTACACTTGATGGTCTTCGAGGCCTTCCTCAAAAGTGCGTGCAAATGTTTCATTGACCTCTTGCCACTTCATCTTGATTTCCTTGTCTAAATACAACTTTGTATCTACATAGATTGGTAGACTAGAGGGCACTCACTGAACTATTGCTCCATCTGCATTTCCATCAGTGTCCTATGATACTATTCTCTTTGAAGCCATTGATCCTGTACTGCTAAGAGACGGATGAACACCTGAAATATCTGGGGACAAGCAATATGCATGGCAAGAAATCTGTCAGCAAAAACCAAAGCAAATTCAAGGAATGACACAACACATACCTAGGGAACTGATAGGCAATATTGCACAATTTCTTTTGGGAGGCTGGGTCACTGGCTGCCAGAACTGCACAAAAGCAATATGGGCTCTCTGGGAGGCAAGATTAGCTGTTGGATTTGCGCAATGTGCAATCCAGACTGGCTTCTTGTTGTTGGGATTGCACAATGTGCAATTCCAGCTGGGAGTGACAACAGGCTCAGGGAATGCATTGCACAATTTGTTGGGCCAACAGTCACTCTCCCTTAGAAATGCGCAAAATAGTCTTGGAAGACAGTGTTGGGAAGAAATGCGCATTTATGGAGAGGAAGACAGAGCCTTCCTACCCCAAATTGTGCAATGCTGTCTCAGTGAAGGCAGAGTCTGGGCCAAGGTGGGCCCGACTCATCGACGACAACTGAAAGCAAATATGACAGTGAATGCATAGCAACACTAAGTGAAAGAAGAAGTGATTGACAATGCATGCAAACATGAATGAAAGATCAGTAAAAAGATTAACATGCATGCGAGTGAAGCGAGTCGCCGAATCGATGACTATTCATGCAAAATAGTTTCATACATGCGAAAATAGTGAGATAGCAACGAAAACTGAAACAAAGCTAGGACATGCTAGTATACATGTAAATGACAAAAAGCGTTCAAAGCTAGGACACGCTAGTATACATGTGTCGAAGAGTTCTGGATGTATTGTGGGATGTCAGAGCTCCAAGATCGATGTGAAAGAATGAGCTCTAATGCGTCGAATAAATAAATTTTGAGCTCATGACGCGCATGCCACAAATCAGGAAAAAGTGAGACACTTGGAGGAAAGTTCTTAAAACAAATTTGCATGTAACCTCTAGTTGCTAAAATTGATCCCTGAATCATGGGATTCCTTTTGCATGTTTATTTTTTTTATTCTGGGGAAAAGCAAGCCATGCATGCAAGTCAAGTTTCCTTGGTCCCGGCTGGAACTAGTCAACCAGACTGCTCATGCATGAAGCTGCTCAACTGCTTGAGAAAAATGCACATTTGTGGTTGGGAGATGGGCTGGCTTCCTAGGAGATTTGTGCAATTTTTGGGTAGAGCATTTGACTGTTGCCCATATTTGCACAAATCCTGGGCTGAGCAACCCTGTTGGGGAAAATTGCGCAATTTTCACTAGGAGTGCTCATTGGCAGAATTGTGCAATTCTGGAGCAGAGTAGGCTTCTAGATAGGATTGCACAATTTCTAGAGGGAAGGCTGGTTTCCCTCTAGAAATGCGCAATTTATTGGGGGATCTTCTCAGCCTGCAGTTGGACCAAGTGTGGGTGAACAGCCTGTGAGGGAAATGCATGAAGATGTGATTGATAGGCTGTCTTGGTGCAAGCAAAACACTAAAGCTTGTGTACTTGACAGAGCAAGACAAGGTGCTGTGAAAGGTTGGTAGGGAGGCCCCAAAACAAAGCTAAGGCAAAATTTTGGAGGGTTGTTGTAGTCATTACAACACTCGGTGACACACTGGTAGAACTCCAGCTCTCTGAATGGACCTTGTTCGTGAAAAAGAAAGTCTAACACCTTCGGAAGTATTGTTTAGTTCTCAACTCGTCTTGGTTTCACTAGATTGATTGTAAGATGTAGCATTCGCCAAACTCCTGGCTGATTGACACACACTCCAAGCCAAGGCAACACAGTTGTTTCAATTGGGGTTGAGGTGTATATTGGTGCACAAGCAGTGTAGTTGTTAGAGTCTTAGTTTCATCTCTGGTGTTGCTCCGCTGCGAGAAGACCTGGATAGTACCCCGATGGAGTCACATAGGAACACAAGCATGGCTCCGCTTCCAGTGAGCCTAGTCAATACCCAGACATAGTTTCTTGCATCAACTCCATACGCAAGAAGCCTTTTTCTTCTTTCACCTTATTCATTTTTCATTTTTCATTTTTTGACTTTTTCATTTTTTCATTTTTCATTTTACATTGCAAATGAGTGCTTGCAATGTAAGATTCCTTCAATGCATGAGAGATGGGATCATGTAGTTCGAGTGGAGGAAGTATGATCTATGTGTAAGATTGATCTTAAATGCATACAGATGAGTGATGAGAAGCCTGAGGTGATTGAACAGTTTCATGATTAGAAGTGAGATTGACTCCAAGAGAGCGAGGACCTGACATAACCATCAGCTCGGGCTGAAGTTCCTCGACATGCTTGGGTGTTTCAACTTCATCATTATATAGATCATCATAAACCAGTGGCTTCGAAAGATCAACTATGATAGATCCATGATCATGATCAAATATGGGAACAAATGGATCACGATTTCCATAATTAAAAAAACAATGAATTCATCGGCATACTCATGATCAGATGAATCAAACAGATGGGTAGATGAAAAGTGAACAAACTCATCCTTTGTGTTTCCAGAAAAGACAGATGAAAGATCAAGTGGATTTTCAACAAATAAGTCATCCTCTCCGTTGTCGAATCATGGAACAACATCTGCTGAGTCCTGCTAGTGATCAACAATGGGTGCATCTATGGATGAAGACACACGCAAAATCATGGATGGTAGGTTCACCAAAGATGTTAGGAAAGATTGGAGGGGGTTTGGACGGAAGGGAGTCATCCTTCGCTGAGTGTTGATGCTCAAGCTCCAACTCAACTCTTCATGAAAGACAACGCATGTTGGTTGTGCAACACCAACTCCGTTAATGGCTTGTTCTTCATTCACAACAAGTGAAGAGTCCGGAATGGATGAATACAAGATAGTGTCATACAAAGGAACACTCGAGTGTGAAGATGTAGGTCGTAGAACAGAATGCATATGGGAACTCAAAGGACTCACAACCAAATCTATGCGAAAACTGAGTGAAGTGATGTTGGGAGGATGTGAAAGCTGAACAAGTGTGTGGGCATGATCCTCAACATCAATCAGTAGTGGTGGAGATATTGAATGAAGGGAAGGCGGACAATTAGTCGAGACAGTGACCTCATCCACATGAGATTGCGCAACTCCATGAATGAAGAATGTTGAGTGAGGTTTGATATCAATCTTCTTCTTGGTACAGGCATATTTCTTAAGGCAATACTTGAACCGGTCCCAAAGATAGGCAAATTTCATCTGGCTCCTCAGAGCTTAAAACTGTAAGTCTTGGAAGTGCTGCCAGAAATCCATGATCAATTCATGCGGAGCCTTCCATTGCTGTAACAGTTTCCGGTCAAGATGGTCTGGATCAAAATGATAGAAAGTGTCTTCAATGAGATCACAAAAGTGCTCAAGTGAGTGCACATTGTCATCTAGTAGGTTGAGCAGTCATCGACGTGGAAATTTAGGAAGTGTGTGTGCAAGCGACAAGCTGGCCTGTTCATCAGAACACCCATTTTCCTCATGAAGCATGGAAAGAAATTCATGTAAGTATTCAGGGCAAGCCACTTCGCCTTCACTATTATACGTGTAAGAGGACAAGAGATAAACAAACTCCACTGTGATGGTGACATCTTCATAATTCGAAACACATCACGGAGGGATAAGAGTACAAGAATCCATGAAAGGTAAGAAAATGTTCAAAACTAGATGAGAGGGCACAACTTGTCATTTGGCCCTCCTTTTAGTGCCAGAAATGTTGATGGTGTTGGAGCCACCAATATGTCAAGGGGATCTCCCCAGTAAGAAGTCCCAATTAGACCTCAGACCGTTTGGTGTAGGAGTCTTAACAATGGGTTGTATGGTAATGCCTTGACCGCGATTTCGCACGGATGCAAGTAAGATAACTCTATTGGTAACAAGTGTGTGACAACTGCAGTGAGTCAAGGAAGGTGCATGAGAGGTTCTAACACAAGTGGGTTGAGATGAGTTCGCCCCTTGGCAACCTGTAATAGTACTCAGATGGGAAGGGAACACACGAGCGAAGATACATCACAAGCGAGAAAGAAAGTTAGTGAACAATCCAAAGTGATGGTTATACCAACAACACATCTGCAACAAGATTCATACAATTTCATACAAAATAGTTCATACACAACTATGTAAGTTAAACAACATAAATTGCTACAACAACTATAATAGTCCAACTACAATAACAACACATGCATGAAAACGTGCTGGCTCTGTTTTATTAAGAAGTGTAAGTTCAAATCATACAATATATCGATGTACACTCGCTAGTTCCAATAGTGGAACGTTACAACCACATTCGCCTGCTCGTCCAAAGAGATGTACTAGCTTTGCGCAGTGGAGAAGCTAAGGTTCATTACAATACTGTCCAAGATTTCTCTAAGATAGTCCTATCGAAGCTTGGTTGATCAAAATCCTCTAAAATGAGTTATGAGGGACTGTTTATAGCAAAGGGTGGGGTGACCCTTGACATTCCTCTTTGTGACAATTCAACTACCCTCATGACTCTTCAACTACTTTATGACTGTTACATCCAACTATTGACACTTGACTTACACTTGACATGACTTAACATTACAATGCACATGTACCCATATGAACAGAATGGCTTGAGCAAGCCATGCTAGACATCACTTTGACTTAGACAACCATGGAAGTACAACTCCTCAACATCCTCATGTTGATCAATAGTAACATATTGATGCTAAGATCTGTAGTCCTTGATGGTGTCCATGTGCTCCTCGGTGACATCCGTCTGAAACCTGACTCTTGCCTCCATGGCATCTGGATACACTACTCGGGCTTCTCTGTCCAACTCGTCTGAAATCATGCACATCATTGTCTTCAATGTGGCCAGACCAGTTGTTGTACCTTAAGAAACCAATTTCCTGGCTGTAAAGAAATTGTGCTTAAGACATTAATAAATATTATTTACTGTCACTTATTTGTCACTTAGATATATGTTGTGTTCTCAAATGAAGGACCTGGAGACTTGGTTTTTTACTCAATACTTAGGTGACAAGGAATTATCAAAATGCCGTTTGATAGTTGAATATGAATGATAAATGAAGAAAGCTTGAAGAAGTTAAAAATAGTATGCTGCCTTACACAAAAACTACTATCTGTAACTTAGAAGAATTATGAAGGTGAGAACTGAACCATGGACAATATGCTGTTTAACACAAAACCTACTATCTATGACTCTTGGAGAAGTTAAAGATAATATGTTGCCTTGCACAGAAACTACTATATGTAACTTAGAAAAAAAGGTGAAAATTTTGAGTATAGGAGCGCTCTTTTAAGGAACTTTAACTTTATCTACCTAAGCAAATAAAAACCTGCAGCTTCATTACCATTCTTGAAGGAAGAAAACATAAGATGGAATATAATAGAGAAGTCACAAAATCATACCCAACAAATGCATGGAAACTTCTAATTCTTCATTAATCAACAATTATATCATGAGTACAATGGCCTTGTCTCCGGGTTCTCCAAAATTTGAACCCCTTCTTTGTAAATTTTCCTCTTTTTATACATTGTGGAACAATTGTAGATTTTTGAAACTGTCAAATTATTTAACTGCTTCTCTAACTATCTGAAGTAAAAACTATTACAGAATTTTACAAAAGGTAAAAGACACCTTATAGAACATGAAATAACAGGAAATAATTGAACTTAGAAGATGACAATGACTGTTGGCTTTTCGGCTTTGTTAATTGGCTCTTGAGTTGCTCTATGGATGCTTTAATAATGCTTAATCCGCTTTAACCATAATGAATTGTATTTGAATTGTGTAAAACTGGGCTTACGCATGTATCAGGCGCATTTCAATTGTCCAAAACACCAAGAAACTCGACCCACTGCCTTTTCTTTGGACTCGGCTTTAACATTGATTTTCCCTTTATACAACGAAATTAATGCAAACCTTTGGTTTACCGCAAAACTCAAAAAGAATTAAATCTGTTGCATGAACCCATTGATTCCACCTTTTCAACAGTCTTCTGACTCCCTTATGGACTTGATTAGACATAAATCTGTATTTAATAATTCATCGGGTCCGAAACCCATCGCAATCACAATCAACGCTTTCAATTGGTGTATTAACCCAAACTTTAATAATCTGCGATATGGCGGACCCATCGGAAGTATAAAACATGGCATATATAATATCGGGTTTGGATCGCTGTCGCAAATCGCAATCGACACTTTCAATTGGTGCTTGAACTCAAACCTTGAGATATTGCGGACCCGCCAGACTTATAAAGCACATCATATATAAACTATCGGGTTTGGCCATTGCATATCGCAATCGGCGTAAATCATATACATATATAAACGTTATGCAATGATCGCGGACCTGCCAGGGCTTATATAACATAATATATATATGCTTTGGGTCCAGCCTGTTCAACACTTTATTAACTAGTTATTGCAATTAGAAATCGGTGATTCCCGTGGTAACTTCATACAAATTCCCACTACTTTTTGCGATTGCGATCTAATCGCATTGTTATCTCACACACACACACACACATATTGATTATAGCTTCACACACACACACACACACACACACATATTGATTATAGCTTCATATAACTATTTATATTGCGATTTTACTTAGACGCATGGGCCAATTCTTTTATACTTGTTTTTTTTTGTGTTTTGATTTCGATATGTAATTTATTACATTTCCCTCTTGCCTTATCTCTTTTTAAGATATTTTCAAGTGATTTTTGAATGAAACATGAATATTAAAGATAACAAAAAATGCATGTTACAACATTTGGCTCCACTTGGGCATAATGCTTTTGCCACATAAGCACTAAGAACCACAGATTAGTGCCTTCACCTTAGGATTGGAGTCATATATTGCTTTCCATAAATTTAAATTCTATGGCACTTGTACACTGATTTCACTTCAGTATTTACAATGAAATGATGCTTACTCTTTAGAACTGAAAGTATTGCTTTAAGTATTTCCCATTGACAGGAAGCTGTAGAGTCTCACCATCAAGATTCTCAAGAATGAAGGTATTATTGGATCTTACTTCACTAATTCTAAAAGGGCCATACCAGAGAGGATCAAACTTCCCATGTTTACCTTTATCTTCTCTTCTGGTATCCCATCTCAATACTAAATCTGCAACTTTAAAATCAATTTCCTTGGCTTTTCTGTCATAAATATTTTTCATCTTGGATTGATACAAAATCAAGTTGTCTCTTACCTTGTCCCTGTTCTCGCTTAGCTCCATCTCTTTATTCATTCTTCTTATCAAAGCATTTGGTTCTTCTTTTGCCTCTTGAATCATTGCAATCATGGCTTCACAAGCTGACTTGGAAACAGAGCCTGAGTTCCATTTACAAATTCAAAAGGTGATTTCCCTGTAGATCTTCTTGTAGTTAGTCTAGCGGCCCACAGAGCAAAATTTAACTTAGAATCCTAGTCTCTTTGATTTTCTGCAATAGTTTTCTTAAGGATCTTCATCAAAGTTTTGTTAGTGGATTCAGCGAATCCATTTCCCTGTGGATGGTAAGCTGTTTAATGGGACAAAATAACATTATAATTGTGACAAAAAGCAATGAACTTAATTGAATTAAAGACTTGAGCATTGTCTGTTATAATTTTGATGGGGCATCCAAATATGTTGAAAATATTCTCCTCCAGGAACTTCATTACTATTTGATTAGTTGCTTTCTTAGTGGGGATTGCCTCTACCCATTTGGTGAAGTAATCAGTTGCTGTGAGAACCCGCTTGTGTTGTACGCTTGAAGGTGGATTAATCTCTCCTACAAAATCCAATCCCCATTGTCTGAATGGTTCTTCTATGAAAACTGGAATCAAAGGTAAAAGAGCCAATCTCTTTTTCTCATCAAAAAGCTGACACTTTTGACAACTTCTAACAAACTTATATGTATCACCAAATAAAGCAGGCCAATAAAATCCTGCCTAAAGAATTTTATGTGCAGTCATCTTCCAACTGTAATGTCCTGCACATAACCCCTCATGATAATCTTTGATTGTTCCTGTAAACTCATCCTCTGTTAAACATAGTAATAAAATTCCAACAAGATCCTTCCAATATAAATAGCCTTCCACAATGGGGCCAGGAAAGAAAGCACAAATAATGAATTATATGCTTATACCATTCTGAACATAAAAACGTATACCTGATCTTCATACCTGGGCCTTGCTTTCCTTCATTTTCTTTAGCTACTTTTTCATCCACCGGTGCTAGCAAGTTGATTCCCAATGCCTGAAAGTTTGATTCTGTCAACATTTTTGCCAATCCTTGTCCTTTCACCAACTTTGTGGGTTTTATGTCCAAATCATATTCTTGGATCTTGGCTATCCATTTTCTTCTTCTGCCTTCTACATCTCCCTATAGTAATACATCTTTCACTGCAACATTTGGCACATAAGCAATTATTTGTGACTGCAGCACATAAGTTCTAAAATCTTTCAGGGCTTTTACCAAAGCATACACCTGTTTCTCGAGAATATATTTCAACTCAGAATCCCTAAGAATCTTACTGAAGAATGAAACTGGCTCCTCTTTCTCTTCATCATTCTTCTGCAATAAGATAACAACTATTGAACTTGATGATGTGAATGAAAAAACTTAGGAAAGGCTTTTGGTAATCAAGGCTAATTAAGACTGGAGCTTCCTGCAATGCCTCTTTAATCCTGGAAAATAATTCTGCAGATTCTTTGGTCCAATTCACTTCATTCTCCTTCTTTAGCATATTAGTAATTTCCTTTACAATTTCTACATAGTTGGATACAAATCTTCTCAGGAAGTTTATCTTTCCCAGAAACTTTTGAATATCCCTTTTACTCCTAGGCAATGGTATTTTTTGCACAACTTGTAATCTCGCCGGATCTATCTTCACTCCATTTTTGGAAAAAATGTGCCCCAATAGTTTTCCTTCTTCCAGAGCAAAAATGGATTTCTTGGGATTTATGGAAAGTCCAAATCTTCTACATTTATCAAAAGTTTTTTCAAATGGTCCAAATGTTCTTCATCAGACTTTGAGAAAATAGTAATATCATCCAAATATATTACTACAAAATTATCTCCAACAAAAGCAATGTCCATAGCCCTTTGAATGTAGCACCTGCGTTCATCAATCCAAAAGGAATTCTGGCATACATAAAGGTTCCCCAGGGAGTTGTGAACGCCATTTTCCTCTGATCCTCCTTATCCACAGCCACCTGGTTGTAACTAAAAAATCCATCTAGCATTGACATTCTAAAAGATCTCGTTACCTTTTGCAACACATGATCCATTTTAGGCAATGGATAGTTATCTTTCAAAGAAGTTCTGTTGAGATTTCTGAAATCCACACATAACCTTATTTATCCATTTTTCTTTCTCACAGGCACTAAATTAGCCACCCAATCAGAATACCTGAGTGGAACTATTATTTTGGCATCAAGTAACTTATTGACCCCCTTTTCAATTGCTAGTAGAAGCAACGGATTTATCTGTCTAAGCTTCTGTTTGAAGGGTTTAATTCCCTCCTTCAAAGGAATCTTGTGCTGAATAATATTTACATCCTAGGTTTTGAGGTCTTCATAGGACCATGCAAAGACATCAACATAATTCTTGAAAAGTTTAATATATCTCTCTTGAAAATTAGGTGAAATTTCACCATATAATTTTACTAACTTGGGATTCTCCTGGGTTCCAATGTTGTGATCCTAAATATGTTCATCTTGTGAAATTTTCCCTGAGTCAAGAGCCGCATCATTGGAATTAAAAATCCTTTCAGGAGGAACAAGTCCTTTTGGCAGAATATTATCTTTCAATTGAAAGATCTTCTGATTTTCTATTGAATCTTTTAAACCACTAACTTCTGCAATTTCTGTTGTTTCTTCTTCATCCTAATCAATTTCTGTGCCCTGGAACTCTCAACCATAGTCAAAAACTCCTTAATCTGCTGATCATCCTAAAAAACTTTCCAATTCTTAACATTATCAGGAACAGAGGGTCTGTGTCTCATCTCTATCTTGTATCTTAGTCTTGGATTAATAGGAGGCTTGAAAGTACTAACATCCATAGCCAATGAATCTACTAATCTATTTTCATCTCTCGGAATGAATTGAATGCTAAAAGCTTCAAAAAATTTCTCAATCAAATCCCATACCTCATTTCTGTATGCTCTAAGCCTAGCGTACTTTGTTTGGTAGTGATCTTTTATTTGCTTAATAATTAGCTCCAAATCTCCGAAAGTAGAAATTGACTTAACTCCCATCTATTTAGCTATTTGTAAAGCAATAATCAAGGACTCATATGCTACCACATTGTTTGTTGCCTCGAACTCTAATTTAAAGGAAAAAGGGAACATATTACCTCTAGGTGCAATTAGAAGAAAACTAGCACCAATTCCTTCCTTGGAATAAGCTCCATCAAAGAAACATTTCCACACTCCTTCAGTTTGCAGCTCTATACTTACATTGTCTGAAGTAAGCTACTTCTGATTATCTTCAACCAGCGCTGCATTATCGTGCAGTGTGAAACAAGCAAGTCATCATTCTTCTGGCTATATACATGTGAATTACCTGCTCCATTGTTTGTAATTGGTTTTACAAATCTAGTTTCTCTGTACAATCTTATCTCTTCCCCTCCAAAAATTGGTATAAAAACATATGTAAAATATAGTTTCAAAACACCACCCAATTTAGCCCCCCAGGACCTAGATAGAAGCATTCCAAATCTAGCAGGGATATCTACTACTACTACATCCATGACCAAGCTTCTAGTTGGAATTTGAGCTAGTGACACTGCCAGATCCTTAATAACCCCTAGACACTTGAATTTGTTAGAATCAAAAGAATACAAGTCCTTATAAGGTTTGGTCACTTGTAGATTTAGTTGTTTCATGACTGAAAAATGCATAATATTATGTGAAGCTCCCGAATCAAACATACAGTTATGTAGGAGGAAATCATGAACCAATAAGGAAATATAAAAAGGAGGTATTGAAGAGTCTACTTCCTCTACATGTGGACCAAAAACCACTACTAGTTTATCTTCCTACAAATTTACAGTGTCATTTATACTCTCATTTTCTTTTAAATTAATAAACTCAACAATCTCCATTTGGTAAATAGGTGTTTTTGCCAATTCTGTAAGGAGAACTTGTATTCTTACCTTTTCCAACTCCTTAGTAAGACTAAACAAGTGACCCTGTTTAGCAGTCCTTTCATTCTCATCTTCACCTTTATTCATGATTGGAATTACTTGAGGAATTGAAACAAGTTTCTCCAAAGGAATTTTTTCAGCTTGATCTTAAGAAGACTCACCTTGAAGTATTTGTGTCTTGGCATTTGCATTCTGCCACTGCTTTCCTTTATTTACTTGTTGTGCAGGCTGAGATTCTTGTGGAGTCGCCTTTGGTGAGGATGTTGAAACTTGCCGCTCACTTTCATTTTCTTGATTTCTTGATTTTTTCCTCGATCTCAAGTCACATTTCTTATGTAGTTCAGCCTGCATAAAATCAGAGACTTGTTTCCAATATTCATCAATTTCATTTTCATCATGAATGGCATATGTTTCATCATATACATACTCTTCTCCTTCGATATCAGGTTCATCTTCATTTACTGCATATAATGTAGAAATTTGATCTTCAGGTTGTTCTTCACCAGGATCTGCTTCTATATATAATGGTGCTTGAATCTGATTTTTATCTTTTCTTTCCTTTTGCAAGATTTGCAAAGGTTGTCTTCTGTATTGGGGATTAAAGTTCTTATTATACTGTGTTTGTTTATGAGAATTATTATTTTCTAACTCTAATTTATTTAACTTATCTGACAAAGTTTTAATCACATTACACATATTCTCCAATGCTCGACTTTGAGAGGATTCCATCTTTGCCTTTCCCTTGTCTTGGATAGGCTGTGCCTCTGGTGCTTTTCCTGCAGCCACTAGATTTCTTCTATCTCTAATGCATCTGTTTGGATTTGATCAAGGGTTGGAGCTCTTCTCTCCCTTAATGTGAAGCCAAAATTTGATTCAAAAGCCCTTGCAAAAGTTATTTTTGCACCAGTAGGAGGAGGCTTAATCTCCCGTGGGAGACTATTGTACAATTTGTTAAATCTTCTGACAAATTAGACCATAGTTTCAATAGACTTATTCTTTATGGCATTAAACTTTGTTAATAAATACCCATGGTCTCTTTTTTCTCCCCATCTATGAATAAATAAATGGTCCATCTCTTCCCAAGAAGGAATAGTATTATTGGGAAGTCCTTTGAACCATTTCCTTGCTTCTCCATCCAAGGACTGAACAAAAAGTCTTAGAACAACATCTAAATGTTCAAAATTTAGGCTTTCTGCAAAATTAAAAAATACTGCATCATGATTCTATGTTGTCTGTTCATCTTCCATTGAAAAACGAGGAAGAGTTTCGAGGTAATCCTGTGGCATTTGATTGAACGATTGTGGTAGTTGAAGAGGTGCATACCTATTCACCAAGAATGCAGGTGCTACCATGTTTATTGAACTTTGATTACCAACAGATGTGGAACCTGATTGAGAGGTAAATGGAATGTGTAGAGGTGGTAATGTGGCTATTGGTTGAGGTTGAATGATTATAGTGGATAAATGAAAAGTAACAGATTCTAAAGATTGCTCTTGACAGTTAGGTTCCTGAAATGAAGATGATGAAAAATATGACTCTTTATCAGATGAATGTTCAGTGAATTGTTGCCTGATGCAGACAATGTAAGAATTGGTGTAATTGGAATCTTAGACCTTCCAACCCTCTTAGAAACTAGCCTTTCAGGATCTGAAAGAGCTTGAACCTTTTGTTGTGAAGTGTTTGCTATTGTATGGGGTTTTCTTGAAGCCAAAGTTATTTCTTTGATTCAAAACAACCAAATATTTCCTCCTCACTGAACAACCAGATGAAAATATTAAAAACCTAGGGAAAAGTGTTCTTATCTTCTCTCCCCATCAATGACACCAATTAATGTTGTACCTTAAGAAACCAATTTCTTGGCTATAGAGAAATTGTGCTTAAGACATTAATAAATATTATTTATTGTCACTTATTTGTCACTTAGATATATGTTGTGTTCTCAAATAAAGGACCTGGAGACTTGGTTTTTTACTCTCAATACTTAGGTGACAAGGAATTATCAGAATGCCATTTGATAGCTGAATATGAATGATAAATGAAGAAAGCTTCAAGAAGTTAAGAATAGTATGCTGCCTTACACAGAAACTACGATCTGTAACTTAGAAGAATTATGAAGGTGAGAACTGAACCATGGACAATATGTTGTTTAACACAAAACCTACTATCTATGACTCTTGGAGAAGTTAAAGGTAATATGCTGCCTTGCACAGAAACTACTATGTGTAACTTAGAAAGAAAGGTGAAAATTTCAAGTATAGGAGCGCTCTTTTAAGGAACTTTAACTTTATCTACCTAAGCAAATAAAGACCTGCAACTTCATTACCATACTTGAAGGAATAAAACATAAGATGGCACATAATAGAGAAGTCACAAAATCGTACCCAACAAATGCATGAAAACTTCTGATTCTTCATTAATCAACAATTATATCATGAATACAATGGCCTTGTCTCCAAGTTCTCCAAAATTCGAACCCCTTCTTTGTAAATTTTCCTCTTTTTATACATTATGGAACAATTGTTAATTTCTGAAACTGTTAAATTATTTAACTTCTTCTCTAACTATCTGAAGTAAAAACTACTACAGAATTTTACAAAGGGTAAAAGACACCTCATAGAACATGAAATAACATGAAATAATTGAACTTAGAAGATGACAATGACTGTTGGCTTTTCGGCTTTGTTAATCGGCTCTTGAGTTCATCTGTGGATGCTTTAATAATGCTTAATCTACTTTAGCCATAACGAACTGTGTTTGACTTGTGTAAACTTGGGCTTATGCATGTATCGAGCACATTTCAATTGGCCAAAACACCAAGAAACTCGACCAACTACTTTTTCTTCGGACTTGGCTTTAACATTGATTTTCCCTTTATACAACGAAATTAACGCAAACCTTTGGTTTACTACGGAACTAAAAAATAATTAAATCTATTGCATAAACCCATCGGTTCCACCTTTTCAACATTATTCTGACTCCCTTACAGACTCGATTAGACATAAATCTATATTTAATAATTCATCGGGTCTGAAACCCATCGCAATCGCAATTAGCGCTTTCAATTGGTGTATTAACCCAAACCTTAACAATCTGCGATATGGCGGACCCTTCGGAAGTATAAAACATGGAATATATAATATCAAGTCCGGATCGTCATCGTAAATCACAATCGACGCTTTCATTTACTGCTTGAACTCAAACCTTGCGATATTGCTGACCCGCTGGACTTATAAAGCACATCATATATAAACTATCAGGTCTGGCCATCGCATATCCCAATCAGCATAAATCATATACATATATAAACGTTATGCGATGATCGCTGACCTGCCAGGGATTATAAAACATAATATATATATGCTTCGGGTCCAGCCTATTCAACGCTTTATTAACTACTTATCACAATCGACAATCGGTGATTCCCGTGGTAACTTTATACAAATGTCCACTGCGTTTTGCGATTGCGATCTAATCACATTGCTATC
>APFE030057153.1:0-15471 GCA_000404065.3 Pinus taeda
ACATTTTTTAAATTTAAAATAATTTTTTTATAATTTTAATAGAGATTCTATAAATATTTATAGTGCTCTTTTCAACGAATACATTAGCTTCTATCTCTTGAACAATCTTTCTTTCCAACTCATACATTATCCTCCCTCTCATTTCCCTTCCCTTTCAACTTTAAGTACAATTTTAAATTAAAATTGGCGGGCCTCACTGTGCAAAAAAACCCAAGTATATTTAAATGCTGACTTGTTTTTTTTTCAATTTTTCATTCAATATTTTTAGATTTTCATTTTCTTTTAATTCTTTCTTTTTATTCAAGGTATTTTTTAGTATTGTTTTATTACTTATTATTATTATTATTATTATTATTTATCAACTTTAATTTATCTTAAATTTGTGAATTCTTAACTTTCTTTTTCATTGGATTAAGTTTCATATTATTTTCACTGAGATTCATTTGAAATTTATGAACCAATAGAAGCTAAAATTAATGTTGAAGTTGTAACTCAAATCTATTAACTTCTTTGGTAACATATGAAGAGTGATTGGGATTTAAATTTAGCATCTCATTAATTTCCATTGGTATCTAAAACAATAATGAAGGTATTAGGGTAAGAAGAAGTTAATGTTTACCTAAGAATTAGAAATACCAATGTCTTTTATTTCTAAAACAATAATGAAGTTTATTCCATGGATCACATGTGACTCAATTTAGTATCTAAACCAATGTTTTATAAATCTATACTCTTTTTGATTGGTATTGTAAATGTGCTTATCTCACAACTATCTTGATTCCTTGTCTCCTCCCAATCTCTCTTTAATCTCAACTTTTAGTCTACATTTTTAAATAATCAAAGAATCATTTTGCTATTGGATGGAAATTTAAGCACTATGAAATTTTCCAACAAGGATATTTGGGATAAGTTGGAGGGACCATAGCATGAAACTACAAATATTGATACAAACAATATTATTATAATAGACTTGAACAACCTTATACATATCCCACGGTTACATTTATATTTTCTTAGGGTATTTATCATCATGGTAACCACACTTGTGTATATTTAGGATTATGAAGGAATCAGGAATGTTCCCATTAAATAAATCTTAGTGGTACCCATTACTACAAATATCATGAAAAAATTTGTAGCCATGGGGACGAGACTTGTGTATATTTAGGATTTTGAAGGAATCAAGAATGTTCCCATTAGATAAATCTCAATTATATCCATTACTACAAATATCATGACAAAACGTGTAGCTAGAATGTGGTTCTCGTATTCTCTTTTCAAGTACAATTTCTTCCTTGGAACATGCAAATCAAACTATAATTAAGAGGCTTATACTAGGAAATGAAATTGTAAGCCAAAATGGTAAGGTATAGGTTGTTCTATAAGAAGAAATAAGGAGTTTTCTTGAAGAAGATATCAATCAAGAAATTTTGCAACGGAATTGTGCTTTTTGACAACTCACACGAGGAAACATTTGTTTTCCTCCCCTCTTTTTTAGCATTAATTTCTAATTCTAGCACTACTTTTCTTTTCTTTTCAAGAAAAAAATTCTAGGGAAACTCAAGAAGTGCTTGTCCACATTTGTGGATGGCATCTTAATAAATCTATTGGTTTAGATCGGTATGGCTAACCTATGCAAATTTAAGTCTCATACCTATTGCCATAAATCTAGCCAAATGCCCAAAGTCATTTACTTAAGTCGAACACATGTTGCCATAAATCTAGCCAAATGCCCAAAGTCATTGACAACAACCATTTGAGCTAAACCTTTGGGCTAATTCGAGCACCACTTGACATGTTCTTAATGATATTTTTCTTAAATATATGCATTTTATTTCTTTTCATCTTTCTTTCTTCGAGTTATTCTTTTACCCTTTTGTAACTTTACTTCCATATGTTAGATCTTTTCCTTCTATTTTTAACATGGCTATATGCATTACTATTACACTCTTGTTGTGCTTTTGCTATGTATTATAGTAGTTGTACTTTTATTCCCATGGGCATATTTTTTTGGTCATTTATTGGACATTAATAAAATGTCTCAGCTTATGTTATCTACCAATTAACTATGCTTTGTGGATTATTGCTTAAAAAATATTAGTGTTTTTTTTTCTCTGAAAATTTGAAGATTTCCAATTTCACTATCTATTGTTTTGGATAGAATTTCAAAAATCTTGATCGCTTTTAGCTTTGTGCCTATATTTTTAGCAATCCAGAATTACACAATCCAATTAAAGAGCTTAAATAAACATCAAATGAGCTTACAGAGATGACCAAGGAGCTTAAAAGAAAGGTATCTCACTCTACATACTATGCCAACCATGAACTATTGGTGAGTAGAACATTGTCCTAAGTTTATTTTTGATAGGCTATGACATATTATATCTGTCAAGGAATAGGAACACTACAAAGGGAGGTCTATATTTGGAAGAGATGACACCCTTGTACATGTAAAATGACCAAAAGAATAGAGCATTTAGCCAGGCATGTTGATGCAAATAGATTTGTGTATACAAGTCAAACTTCAAAATTTTCACTTTAAGGACAAACTAGAAGCATTCTTTGGAGATATAAATAAGCATTCAAGTTTGAGAACTTGTTTCTAGGTAACTTCATTATATGGATATACTTTTTCAGATATTAATAAGAGATTTCCATTTTTGTAAATCTTCTCGTATATTTTTAATAAGAGGACAAACAAGATGCTCCCAAATATGCTTGAATTCAATCTTCACATTTATCAATGTTTATATGTTATTTTATGATTTTCCCCATGTAACTCTAAAGGTAAGATTTGAGCAAGGGATAAAAAAAAAATCATTCAAAATTCCCCCATAAACAAAACTAATGTAATACTGAAGGAAATTACAAATGATATATGATTTGTATCCATACCCTTTCTAATTTGATTACATTGTCTAATTGGCATTGAATATTTTGTTTTTCATAGAGAAAAGTATTCTTTCTTACTAGAAAGGTGACACAGGAAAAAGTGTTGAAAATGAAGCTTACCAAAATTTATAAATGTATAATAGGTGGAGACAACAACAAGTGTTCTAATGTGAATAAGATTTCTTTAACTAAGTGATGGGTACTAGCCATCAATATTTAGGTGCTTCTATAGGAGTTTGTAACCACCCATATTGACCTTAACAACCATGGCGTCTTCCACTAATTAATGGTGCCCTTGGAGAGCGACGTTGACCCGTGGGAGACAAACATGGAAATGAAAATGTATAAAATGGATATAAAAAACATTGATAGTATTGGTAAGAAAAATAAACTATTAAAACTTCAAACATACTTGTAATAAACACACCCATAATGAAATCAAAAGATTTAGTGGCTCAGCCTAAGGGTTAGCTCAACTGGTCAAATAAGTGCCTCGTCATTCGGGAGGTCACAGGGTCAATTCTCCCCAAATCCCTTGGGGTTAGGCCTAGCTATTGGCCACGGGGCTTGATACCCTTGATCAAGCTCAAATATTTCTGTGGATGTAGCAACCCCCTAGTGACCGTGGGTGTCTGTGAACGACATGTGAAAAAAGAAAAAAAAAAGAAGAAAAAAGATTTAGTGGCTCATAGTTGAAATGCATTGGGAATTAGAATGGAATTATTATGAAAATGTTGGGTATGTGTTATATTATTTGACTGCTTAGATACACATGTGATTTTTATGCATCATGAGAAAGGGGGGTCACACTGGGGTCTTAGCCCCCCTAAAAAATATTTGGATGGTTTTTAATGTCCACTTTTGACGATTTTCAACACACAATTTTCACTTTTGGTGGTTTTATGGCAGATAATTATTGTATTCCATGGTAATGTAATTCTAATTAAATAAATATATATGAAAAATAGATCTAGGTTTAAAGGATGCCACATAATGTACAAATTGTATTGTAACATTGTAGAGTAATATTATATATTGAAAAATCTTTCTAGTTTTCCAAATTTGGATTTCCCTCATGAGATCTCCATTTTAAATGTTTGTGTAAGTAATTGCATTTTTTTTTCTTTCTTTATTTTTTACTCTCCCTTTGCTTTTGAAGAGTCGATTTTCGATAACTCTACCCATTTGTTCATTTTTTATACTCAATATCTCAATACACGTTGCATCTCCAATGACTGTTACTCTCCACCTTTGACACAATGTCAGAGGGATATAAGAGGCTATTGATATCAATTTTTGCTAAACATACTTGTTGCTACCACTTAAATCAAATGATACCAATTGAAGATAGATAAAGAAAGACTTAGGAAACATGCAAATTTTCCATCTCATAGTACATTGTAATACACTTTGCTCCCCTTAAAATTTTTGCATCTCCTTCCGATACATGTATTTTTATTTGGTATCGATTAAATGAGTTGTACTACAATATTTTAGTTTACATTTATTAAGGACATATGCAATGTTTGAGGTCCTAGTTATTGTTGCTACAATTTACCAAATTCTTCCTCAGTTTACATCCTTTATATGAGAATGTGATCTCATTTATGTTATCAACCATTTCACTTAAATGTAAAACATTTTTGTTTAAACCTTCAACAAACAAGACTTCTTTAGATTGACTTTTCTCATTGGCAAGGCCAACTAGTCTTTTTCCCATTATTCTGGTTAATGTATTGTCTCTGAGAATGACACTGGCACTTTTGACTTTCTTTAGTGAGATAAGTTTTTATTTGTCTCATGTTATGTGACTCGAGCAATAACTATCTACTTACCATTGGTCCTCTTTATCTTGACTACACATAGCTAAAATGCATTTTTTGCTTTATTTATTCTTTCTTTTTCCATGTTGATCTAGGTGGATATTGGACCCCACTATTGTACCATTATTTCATTCAGTTTTGTAATTGTAGCATAGTTTACTATTTTTGGTAGTTTTTTTGGTGTTGAAATTCCATAGCCATTTTGAGGCCCTAGACAACGTTTTTTGGAAAATGAGCAAACATCATTCTACGATTAACGTTTTCAGTCAAAAGTTATAGTCATCGAATAGATATTTCTAGCGAGGTTCGTTTGTGTCAAATAGAGATCATATACCAAAGTTACAACCCCGAGAAGTTGATGTACAAATTCACCCCAATGGGGCCTATAGTTTTGGCGCTTCATCTCCTACGGTTATGTTTTTGGATGTTTAGGGTTTTCCATTGTTTCCCAATAATAAATAGGCATTCAAGCTTCATTGTAACATAGTTTAGAGGCATGTAGCCACCACATTTCTTCTTAGAGATAAGCTACCATCACCTAAGCTAGTTTATTTCCATTCTATATGTAAGCATATTTTAGTTCTTTGAATGTAATGAAATGAAGTTATTTCTATTACATCTATGTGTTTATGTTTGTATTTGTATTTTGTTGCATTCTTGCATAAGCCTGAATCTATGGTATCAGAGTGGTCTTCTCTTTCTCTGTTTTTCTTTGCATGTCTAGAATGAGGTTGGGGTATAAGGAGTCAGGGCTCGAACTAGTTGAACCTTTTCAATACCAGCATCGCAAACACCGACAACCTCCCATAGCGAAAAAAAGAAAAGACGAGGGAGCAAGAGATCCCTTCAAAATATTGCTTGAAGAATCCCTCAAGCGACAGAGGAACATGATGATGGACAAATTTTCCTAGATCCTACGGTAGATGCCACATGTGACACATCTTCATCCAGGAGCCACTCTAGAGGCACCACTCCCTTCAAATTACAAGTCAACTTTGACATTCCAATATTTGAAGGCCAGATAGATGCAGACATCGTAGATAGATGGTTAAATCTTTTGGAAGGGTATTTTTTAAGTTCACAATTTTTCCAATAGGGATAATATTACTTTTTCACTCCTCAAAGTTTCCCCCCACATCAAGAATTGGTGGGAAACATACTTTGAGCAGAAGGACGAGAGGGAACCCTCATTGTTTTTAGCCACACCCACTTGAAACTCTTTTTGAGACACCATCAAGGAGTAGTATTAACCTATTGGGAGATATAGAGATAAGTACATAAAGTGGACCACACTATAGTAGGGAAGGGACCAAGACGTGCCGAAGTTCACAAACATTTTTCACACACTTCGCACTAAGTTGGCTATCAAGGATTTTGAGCGGCATCTTGTAGTCATGTACCGAGGCTTTCTGCACAAATACATCTAGGATGAGATGGAGTTCCTGGACATCTCGTCACTTGGCACTGCTCATCGATATGATGTCAAGATTGAGCAGAAGTTTAAACAAAAGAAGCGAGACTTTGGACCTGTGAATCTGAATCAAGGCAAAGGTGCCTCCAAATAATAGAACAAAGGACAAAGTCAAGGTGGGGTGACCCAAGACAACCCATCGAAGTCGCAATCAAAGAATGACACCAGGAAGACAAAGAAGGACATAGGAAAGTGGTGTGAGTTCCACAAGAGCCCCACTCATAACACAAGCGAGTGTCGAGCCAAGCAATCACTAGCCAAGTAGTCTAAGTCCGAACTAGACAAGGGAAATGAAAAATGGAAGTGGATTATTGATGTAGATTCCAGCGCCACTATTGCCACCACCAAGATCTAGAAGATTGATCCTGAAGATATAGAGGGGGAGCGTCTCTTCCACTCACATATGGGTGAAGGGTTCGTCGTTGCAATTCATTGTCAACAAAGGAAGCCAAAAGGACCTCATTTCAAAAGAGGTCATGAAGCAGTTGGGCCTACCGACCACACCACACTTGCATTTGTACACCATCAGGTGGGTTCACCAAGGATGAAATCTCCACATCAACCAACAGTGTCACCTTCCCTATAAAATCAAGCCGTTCCTGGATGAGGTATTGTGTGATGTTGCTCCTCTTGAACTTTGTGATGTATTATTAGGCCAACCATACAATGGAAGTGTCTTGTTATGTATGAGTCAAGGCCTTACACTGTTATTATTTCTATCGGTAATAAGTTATACAGGATACCAGAGCTAGCCCTACTTACCATCATCTCTTTGATCTCTGCTAAGAAATGCAGTAAGATCATCTCCCAAATTGGGAAATTTGTTTTCTTTCTGATTCACTCTCAAAGTAAGGGGAAGATCGTTTCCACATCCATGGCCCTCAGGAATGGTTCCTCCACGCAGTAGAAGCAGGTGGATATGTTTGTGGAAAAATACATGGACATCTTCTCCTCACCCATAGGGGTACCCTTTCACTATTAGGTCAAGCATTCGATCGATATGACTCCTGGAGCACCTATACCCAACGAGCCGATATATCGTTGTTCCATTTTAGAAAATGAAGAGACTTATTGGAAAATCCAAGAGTTTCTAAAAAAAAGGACACATCCGACTAAGTTCCTCACCTTGTGGAAGCTCGATTATACTTGTACAGAAGAAGGATGAGACCTAGAGGATTTGAAATGATTATCGGGCACTAAACAAGATCAATTTGAGGAACATGTATCCAATCCCATGAATTGATGACCTTCTGGACCAACTCAAGGTGGGCCAAGTATTTCAGCAAGATCGATCTGAATTCTATCTATCACCATGTTCCAATAGATCCGACAGATGTATGGAAGACTGCCTTCAAATACCTAGAAGGCATTTTTGAATGGTTGGTTATGTCTTTTGGTTTGAAAAAATCCCTTGCTACTTTTATGAGGCTAATGGTGACATCTTGCAGACCTTCACAAACTCATTCATGGTTGTTTATCTGGACGGCATCCTCATCTTTAGCAAGAGTTAGAAAGAACAATTGCAACACATTTGGCTGGTCATTCATACCCTGCGGCAACACAAACTATGTGCCAACTTTGATAATGCACCTATGGCATGAGCTAGGTCTAGTATCTGGGTTACATCATAGATGAGCAAGGCGTGCATATGGATCCATCTAAGATCCAAGTAATTCGGGATTGGCTAGCCCCAACCATGCTAATAGAGCTTCGCAACTTTTAGGGCCTTGCAAATTTATATCGGACGTTTGTGTTGGGATTCACCCATATCGCTTTGCCTTTGAGTCATATTACTAAGGGCAGAGCGGAAAAAAAATCCTCGTCTGAGTCCCAATAGAAGGTTTTTGTTGATTTGAAGCACCACCTTTGCTCTACACCGATATTCAAATTTCTAGACCTACAACAACCATTTGAAATTGAGATAGATGCCTCCAACTATGCTATTGGTGCAGTCCTCACCCATCACGGGCATCAAGTGACCTATCATAGTGAGACACTTTTTGATACAATTTGAAAGTACCCCACATATGATAAAGAGATGTGTTCCATCGTGCCGGATTTCTGGAAATGGAATCATTATATTCTAGAGAAGGAGATGATCATCCACACCTATAACCATCCTCTTCAATTTATACAGACACAAGGGAAGTTCCAGAACAATCTCCATTAGAAGTGGTCAACATATATGCAACAATTCCACATTGAAATTAAATATAAAAGGGAAACACCAATCATGTTGTATACTACCTCAACCAGCTCCCAGTTGCATCATTGACTATTGTTCTTAACTCTTGTGGCCACGGGACCTTTGGATCGATGCAACTGTCCAAAAAATATCCAGAGTTCACCTCCACATATTAGATGCTAGTGGATGGCAAACAAGTTCATGAATTCCACCTTCAGTACACATTATTATGCTACCTGGGCTACCTTTTTGTTCCTTCAATTGAGTGCGCCAAGCTGATTTGGGAGGCACACTACAGTTAGGTCGCAAGACACTTTGGTGTGGAGAAAATTATGGTCATATTACACAAGTACTTTAAGCCAAAACTCTAACAAGATTTTGGCAAATATATCAGATTTTGCATTGCCTATGCCATTTTCAAGCCAATCATAAATAAGTAAGGCTTGTACACTTCTTTGCCTAATCCAATCTAGCCTTGGGAATCCATCTCCATGGACTATCTATCTAGCCTTCCTTCTACCAAACATGGTAATGATTGTGTATTTGTGGTCGTGGAAGAATTTTCTAAGATGGTTATATTGGCGGCCTGTAATAAGAGTATCACAATAGAGTACACTACAAATTCTTCTTTAAACAAGTGTGGGTACATTTTGGGATTCCCCAGAACATTATATCAGATCAGGATACAAGGTTCCTGAGCACATTCTAGTCAAGACTTTGGACACTATTAGACACCAAGCTCACTAAGTCGACTGCATTCCATCCCCAGATTTATGGCTAGACAGAGGTCATCAACAGGATGATAGTGCACATACTCTACATGTACAACTCCAAGAATCCATGAACCTGGTATGAGAGTCTTCTCTATGTGAAACACAATTACAGATCTCTCCATATCTTGAATGGTCGATGTCCCTTTCAAGTGGGTCTAGGATTTCAACCATTATGTTTGATTGACGTTGCCATTCCTCATGCAACTAGATAGAAATAATCCACACATGTTCTATCTGAGGTTGATAAAGTAACTAAATTTATTGAATGCATCCAACACATCTGCCAGTAGGTTCACGACATCTTGGAGAAGTTCAATTCCAAGTACAAGAAGTGACATGATCAACATTGGGTGCCACATAAGTTTCAGGTGCGCGACAAAGTGTGGTTGAATTTGCAGAAAGATCTCCTTACCGTAGCACACTGGAAGATCATACCACTCAGATATGGGCCTTAAAACATTACCAAGGTTGTGGGAGATAATTCTTTTGAGCACAACATTCCCCCATTCCTTGGATTGCACTCAGTGTTCAATGTAGACTGCCTTCGACCATACTTTCCACCATTACTAGACACATCAAACATTGCAGAACAACTCACACCAACAAAGGTAAACTCAGAATACATGCAATAGGCCACAACTGATCGGATCATGGACACATATATCAAGAACACTCAGTAGTAGAATATCCAAATGTAGGATGCTTTCAAAGTTGGCCAACTCTTGCATCAAGGCAAGTGGCTCACCAGGGACCAAGTTCAATGAAGTTTCCCCATCTCATGGAGGCTCTCAATGCAATGGGGTCCATTGCTTCCTAAGGGGGAAGGAATGATCCAAGTGGATATTGGTGTCCACCCACCTATTCCACTTGGACCCCCACCATTGGACCATTATGTCTTTCAGTTTTCGTAATTGTAGCAAAATTTACTATTTTTGGCAGTTTTTTCTGGTGATGAACTTCGAGAGTCGTTTTGAGGCCCTAAATAATGTTTTTTGGAAAATGAGAAAACATGAGTCTTTGTTTGATGTTTGCAGTCAAAATTTATATTCCTTTGATATATATTTATAATGAGGTATCATGCACGTCAAACAGAGATCGTATGCCAAAGTTAGGACCCTAGGAAGTTGATGTGCCAACTTACCCCAATGGGGACCATAGTTTTGGCACTTCATCTCCTAGGGTTAGGTTTTTGGAGGTTTAGGGTTTTTCATTGTTTCTCAATAATAAATAGGCCTTTGGGCCTCAATGTAATATAGTTAAGAGGCATGTAACTACCACATATCTTCTCAAAGATAAGCTACCATCGCCTGAGCTAGTTTATTTCCATTTTGTATGTAAACATATTTCAATTCTTTGATTTTAATGAAATTAAGTTTTATTTATGTTTCATCTCTTTGTTTATGTTTATATATGTATTACGTTTCGTTCCTGTATAAGTTTGGATCACATGTCCTTGTGCTTTCTTCTTACTTTTTTCATTTTGGTGGATTAATTGGGAAACTTCTATAGTCACTTGTTTGGTATCCATGATTATCATATTTAAATCATTTAGGGACATCCTATAAGGGAAAAAAATAGTTGCAACTTAATACCACCTTAATGGGAGTTAGTCGATTTATTCCTTTCAAAGTTACAGGAGGAGAGCCTTCGCGAGGAATTCATTATTTTACCAATTGTTTTTTTAATCTTACTCTAATTGGGTTTATGAGAAAAAATAGATCTATGTTGATTTATTACTCCATTTAACCTACTTCCTTTACTACTAATATGAATATCTAAATTTGTTGGTCCTTAGCTTGATTTGTGCCTTTGTTTTCATTGTTCTTATTTCTTTTGTTGTGCATTAAATTCCCATTCTCCATATGCCATGGATTTCCTTGACTTCAAGAATAGAGTACAAATTCACACTCTTCTACTTCTTTATGCCTCATTTCCTTCAATTTTTTTCTTTTTCTAAGAAAAAGATCTAATCTTGCCACTTCTACACTCAATTGCTTTGTGGCCATAATTTTTACAATTATAACATTCAATGTAATTGAGAAAAGGAGAAAATAAATTGTTTCTTATATGAATGCACCTATGGGATTTTCAAGTATGTTGTCCCTAGTTCTTGACAACTGATAAGGCTCATTTCTAACATTATTATCTCCTGGACAAGTTTTATAATGGACAACTCTATGTCAAAAAATTGTACATGAATGGCAACTACCATAAAAAAAAAAGTAGAAATAAATAAAAATAAATAAACATAAAAATTGTACTTAGTGACAATTTTTCTTTATTGATACGATCTTTTTTTCTTTAATAGATTTATCTTTGAGGGATATATTGATTTTGTTGAATTCTTTATTGAGCTTCTAGTTGTTCGAACTATTGTAGATTTCCCTGTTTTGATGTTGTTGATTTATATTTTCCTTATCTATATTGATGTTAGGTCCTTTGATTTCATTAACATATCTAATTGGTTCTTTGCCTTCAACCTTGTTGGTGCTTGATTCTTCTTCATAAACTTGCCTAGTCTTGACGAGAGGAGATCTTTGGCTACTAAGAATATCATTTAAAATCTTGGTACTATTATCAAACTTTTGATATTGATTTATCTATTCATTGGTATTTTCCAAATCATTTATCAATGAGACAATCTCAACTTTTAATCTCTCACAATGACCTTCTCCTTCAATCAGTTGGCTAGTCCTCACTTCTTTCATTCTTTTGGCTTCTTCTAACTCTATTTTCATAATAATGAACAATAAAACTTTAGATCTATGTCCTTCCTTCTCATTCTCCTTGGATAGATCCTTTCTTAAGGATGCATTATAATTTTGTAGTCTTTCATAACTATTTTCCTTGTGCTTTAGCTGCTTTGATAGGATTTATTCAATTCCGTTTGCTTCTTCTAGATGAAATTTTTGAAGATTCATTGAATTTTGATAAGAAGAATGAATTTAATTTTCAGCATTTTTCAATTGTTCCTTCATTCTTATGTTCTCTATTTTTCCCTTCTTTAGCTTATCTAGAGTAGTAATCAACTCTCCTTCAAGATACTTTATATTCTTCTTCATCTAACTCATTAGGGGAACTAACATGTTCAAATATAAGATATATTTCACTTTCAACTTCTTTTTCTTATAAATCTAATATCTCTTTCTGATTGGCTTTAATTTATTGAACAATATGATGATCCTATATAGTCATGAGTATAGATCCTTTCTATCTCTTTTTTTTGATGAGAAATCATCTTCTAAGGAGTAAGGGCTTTTTCTATTTAGCTCATAATATTTTATCTCAACATCATGGTCTTCATTATCACTACCATTTTATGAAATTACATATAAACATTTAGAAGAAAGATAACTTATTATTCTAGAATTAAAAAAGAAAACAAACTTACCTACAGATTTCACTTCTTCTCCATCTTCTCTACTGTCTATCTCAACATTTGATAAATTAGTAGCATTGTGACATATTTCTCCACATTTGAATTATTTAATAAGTTACTTACATTTTTTTGATATCTTATGTTGCCTCCTTTCGATCCAAGCTTTGTTCTTATATGAGCCATCACTTAATCAATCATGCTATTTAATATTCTTTAAATATATCTGTACTTTTTCCTTCTAAGAACATTTCTTGACTTCAAACACCATGTGAGAATCTTCACCATAGATGAATTGCAACATATTGTATATCTCATTTGCATTCTCTCAACAAATTACCTTTTCAGAATTTGATTTAGACAACCCATTCAAGATTGTCTTCATAGCTTCAATATTATAGTCATTCTTCTTTCCATTTACAATGGATAGCCATACATCCAACCCAAGATCCTTTAAATAAATTTCATTGTTTCCTTTGAGAGTGCATAATCTAATCCATTTAATAATGACACTCCATATAATGGGGAAAGATAATATTGGTTAGCCATGATCCTTGAGATATAACTTCTAGTGGTCACAAACTATTATTGAATGACTCGAATTTGATACCAATTGTTAGAAACTAGGATAATATTGAGAGAGGGATGAATTAGTATTATATAATTTCTAATATAATATTAATTTTGTTATAACTAATCAATCACACAACAACAAAATTGATCATACATCATACACATATGAGACACATATATTTACATGGAAACCCATAAAGGGATAAAACCAAAAATATATATTTTTTTCTTAATCTAAATGCAACCTCCAACCAACTGTTACATCAAATTTACTAGCACCAACCAAAAGGAGACTATCATCCCCTAATTTGCGAGCACGAGCTTGCAAGGGGCACCAATCCCTTTTCAATTTACAATCACCCACTTGTTAGTGCCACCAAGCCCTATTGTTTGCAAGTACCAACCTAGTGGAGGCATCGACCCCCTAATCTTTACATGCACCAACCTAAAGGAAAAACCAACTCCTTGAAGTTTATAAGCAGCAACCTAAGGGAAACATACACTCCCTATATGGAAGAACCACCCTAATTTCCCTTGTAGATCCATTTTTTATCCATTTTTAAACTCAAACCCATAAGATTTATTTCAATTCAAATAGTTTGAATTATTTTTAATGATGTCACTTATTCGGCTCTCACACAGCTAGATATTTTACTGCAACACAAATATGCTTAGACCTCTAATACTTTATATTTTTGTTCTCGTGTTATTTGAAGCTCTTATTCTCTATACCAAATATGCATTATTATTTTCTAAATATAGACTCCCTTTTCATAAGAATTTTCAAATTGTAGACTATGGTATACTCATTGATTCTTGATGTCATTTTTTCTTCCTCTACAATATGGTTCATACCTCTGATCTCAACATCTCTAAACAAGAACTTAACATAATTTTTTCTTTTGCATTTCCTCTCATTTTCATTCACAATATGCATTTCAAATATACACCAGCCAAATTCGTTTGATTGTTTAACGATATAAGTTAAACATCCTCTTAACTCTTCATTCTTTCTATGATTTGTTCTTTAGGTAAAGTGAGAAGGTATTCATGTCAGACAAAGAGAGAAAGTTAAAAAGAAACTCAACCTTCTTGCTTTGGTTCTATGTATCTAACATCCTTGATTTGGTTTAGATCCGCACTCAGTAAACTTAGTGACATCCTCATCATCACCATTGAATTTGTATTAATAGTTTATGGTTTATGACGCAATGGCTTAAATAGGGCAACATGAGGAGTTTAATACCGCCCATAAATTAATAACCATGGGTTGTCACCTTCAATAAATTCAATGTTGAACCCATTATTTACATTAAAATTTAATGTATTTTTCTCATAAGGTCAAGGCCACATGGCATGGTTCCAAGCACTTTTTCCCTTGGGGGCTTATTCCCTTGACCCATTGGACCATGTCACATGAACATGTCCTTAACCATCCAGCTGGAAAAATCTATGGATATCATGCTATCATCATGGTGATGTCATCATGTCACATGGCACCCTTTGGGTGGTTCCATGTGTGATTTGGAACCAAACCACTTGATCACCCAAAAGCACCATATACAAGTGATACATTGCACCCTTCAATGCAGCCATGTGTATCCACATCATCACCTTGAGCCATGACATTTCTCTGTCACTATCACCTATCCCCACATGTGTTTCCATGCCATGCTATTTTCCACTTAGATGCCACTTGTGTTACTTATCACTCGTCGCCCATGCTTTTGAGTGCACACTAATTGGACCAAGTGGTATGATAAGCACTTGGGTGCTTAGGCCAAACACCATGTGACTAGGAACAATGACTAGATGCCTTATTTTCCACTACTCGGTGTTGAAGCAACCTATGTGCCACATTTTTTTACGACTTGTTCCACAAATATTCTATGTGTTAAAACTATTTTGTAAATTCCATTAGTTTTCCAGACACCCAAATTGTGGTTTTGTACTTGGTGAGGGGGAGGGGAAATATATTTGAGCCATCAATATTCATTAATAAGTATGACGTGAATCCATAGCAAGATCCCCCATCCCATCCTATTAATCCTTCACACAAGGAGGGGAGATCATGATCAACTAGTGTCATTTTTCTGGGGGGGGGCAAAATCTTCAGAAAATGATATGCATAGAAACTTTTAGGGGTGAATGTTCGCCCTTTGGCGAAATTAAGGGGTATTAAATTTCTAGTGGGCGAATATTTTGTATCATAGTACATTTTTACAAATCACCTCAAATAGCCCACCTTATTTTACGGGAGAGAGTAAAAAAGGTAAATTTAGCCCTTGAAATTAGGAGTTACAACCTTCCATTCGCCCATTTTCAAGAATAGGTTTTATTTAAGTGAATCCTATGGCCCAAATACCATATTTATAAAA